>VWZO01010595.1:195052-245091 GCA_013396975.1 Bucco capensis | reverse complement strand
TATATATATACACACACATATATAAAATATGTTATAACATATTATATATGTTATAACATATTATATATGTTATTATATATATACACACGTATATATAAAATATGTTAGAACATATTATATATGTTATTTTATATATATACACGTATATATATAAAATATGTTAGAACATATTATATATGTTATTTTATATATATACACGTATATATATAAAATATGTTAGAACATATTATATATGTTATTACATATATTATAACAAATTACAGACTAGGTGAAGTTCTGTGGCCTGTGTTGCACAGGAGAGCATGCTAGAGATGATCTAATTGGATCTTCTGATCTAATAACCTCTTCATTGTGCTTGTGTAAGAAACAGCTGTAACTTTGCCAAAAAGGGGAGTTAAACACTGGAAATTTATCTTGCCCTAGACACTCTCACTGTAGCTTCTAGAGGTAAACTTGAGGCTTGACCAATGAGGAAGATGGAAAGCAAACCTAGTGCAAGTTTTGTCTGGTAAAAAAGATTGTGTGTGAAGGGTTTTCAAACATTCACTGTGGATTCACTTTTGCTGAAAATGCCATACACAAACATGAATTCAGAAACTCTTGACTGTAACTTCTTAGACACAAACTATGCATATTTGTCCATGCTACATCCATCCCTGATGTCTGTTAATGGACATCACTTCCAAGGGGATGCTTTATACCATGGTGATTCTGACCTTTAATATGATGTTCATGTTATCCTCTACTCATAAACAGAGAAATGATACAGAAGCTATAATATATTCAACTACAGCAGGTGCTTAGCATCCAATATTCCTGATGCCCACAGCATTTTAGCTTTCCCAAGATCAAGAATATCCACTGTGTTTAAGATGCATATGGTAGAATTTGAACATTTTCCCCTAAAATGCATATCTTCATATTTCCATGGCCTTCATATTTGCAATGATGGGTTGCCAAAAAAGGTGGTTAGCCAAAAATGGGTATTTTTTTTTTTATAACAAAAAGCTCAAGTTAGTCATATGCTTTCATCCAAAAACAATCAGAACCTGAGCCAATTTAGTGCACATAAGATACCTTGGAAGGATTAATTTATGCTGTGGAGCTTGTAATATGTGTAACCAATAGGAGTTCTCTGCATACATGGATTTTTTTGCAAATCTTGCAGCTAAGTCAGGAGCCAAAAGCAAAATCCAACACCTAAGGGCATTGTGTAGATTTGTAATGCATCCTAGGGGTGCCTCAGGTTGAGAAACCACTGAGTGGATTACACAGATTCATATATGTAGGTTTTTTCATCTCTGACAGATAGAATATGAGCACTATTTGTACTACATAAATTTCTTAGAAGATTGAGGGAGGATGATGAAATCATGTGAAATCACTCACACAGAAAGTTATTTAAAAAAGGAAGGTTGAAGTTTCAGGCTTCTTTATGCCATGCAGATCAGCTATACAGCAGCAAAGGTTTTGCTAAAGATCTGTACAAGAAAATTAATATTCAGATCAGTATGAGGAGTAAAAAGAGGTAAATCAAACCTGCTAAAAATCTTCCTCTTTAGGATACTGCCTTCTTCTCATGAAAGTTAGGCATCTAGACCAGGAAAGGCCTTTCCCAGGGGATGGCTCTATCTGTTTATCAGATAGATCTAGTTTTAATCAGAATGAATTGTCTTCTGGACATGGATTTCTCAGGACTATATAGAGAGCTGAGAAGAGCTTAAACTAGGCATTTATGGCTGGAGCTAATGAAATTAAATCAACACTTGGGTCTGGCATTGAAAGAAGGACCTGTGTAGTAAAATATTCTGAAGGTACAGTGTGATTCCAACCAGGTTTATGCTGCTCAACTCAAAGTGTGTGACTGGATATGTAAAGGTGCTGGGGCCAAAGGCTTAGGATGTTGTAGTGTAACTGGTGATATATTTTTTTCCCCTTAGCTTGTTCTCTGGATTATCAGTCCAATTTTGTTCATCCTTTGCTGTGTATTTATTTTGCTGCAGAGCAGGGCTTAGATTAGCATATACTTACTTAGGATTAAGGGTGTTGGGTGATGGGTTTTTTGGATTTTGCCTTCTTCCTCATTCCCCTTCCCCCAGACAGTGAAAAGAGCTGGCCTTGCCTGTGCTCTGCACTTCAAGGGCACGAGCTAAAATTAAATATCCATTCAACACAACTTGCTGACACTGCAAGGGAATTAACATTTGGTCAGTCCTCACTTCTATACTTAGAATGAAACCAAAGGATGGTGCTACTTTTTAAACAATTTCCCTCTCATCTCTCCCACTTCTTTCTGTCCTTGGTGTGTGGTCACTGCAGTGCCTACAAATGCTCCATGGCTAAGAAGAGAAAAGCTGAAGAACAGCTAGCAGGTGTTCCTGTCAACAAAAGGAAATCCTTGCTGATGAAACCTCGCCACTACAGCCCCAGCTTGGAATGCAAAGAGGAAAATGAAGACAGGCCAGATGTACAGGAGGAGATCAGTGTCCTTGAGAGCAGCTCAACTCCAGGTAGCTCTGCAGTGTGGCTTCCCTTGAACCTGAATTCAGAAGATGTGAATCAATATTTTCAGCAAGGAGTGTTTAACTCTTACCAAAGCAGCAATGGTATATTTCTGATGAGGTTTCACCATTGTACTTCCAATTATTTTGTACAAGATCTCCTCCTGAGGTTTAGTAAATGCTTTGTAGGTCACCGAGAGACAACTACTACAGCAGGTGAGGTATGGAGCAGCATCTGCTTCTCCAGTAGCTCTGTCAAAGCACAAGGTTAAGCCCACCACTGAGAGAAACACATTTGTGAAGAGCAGATTTTCACTGGAATATAGAGAGCTCTTAGGAAGGAAAAAAAAAATGCTTAGCAAAACATTGTTGACTTTAACATTTAGCAAAGCAATTTCATGCATGTGATTGCTACATGTGTTCTGTTTAACACGATTATTAGACTCAGCACTTTCACACTTGTTATTTCAACTCTGCTTAGCCAAACATGTCCAACAATTTATAGAAACTTCTACAAGATGTACCCTGGAAAATGTCAAAGGATGGGGTGACAGTAAAATATAGCTACTGTATGTCTTTATTGCTCTTTCTTTCTAATACATGTTTATATATGTTCAAGATGAACAAAAAATATCAAACTGAATTGGCAAGTGAGAAGCTGTCAGTGCAATGCAGTCTGAATTTGATTTAAAGGGAGAACTCATCAGCAGATAGCAAATGTCAGGATAAAAGCAATGTGATCTGGAAATTAGTAATGATAGATAATATGAAAACAGAATGAACTTACATTCCAGTCAGTTTAGAGGAAATTTATTTTCCACTCAGTTGCTTCTTACCCAAATATTTGGGAAGGACAAGGTGCTAGCTAATGTCATCCAGGCTCCCTTTCCTACAGTATGTGGGACTAGGTGATCTTCTGAGGACCCTTCCAGCCTGGGCTCTTCTATGATGAACTGATATTAGGATCTTTACCCATATTAAACAGAATTTCCTTAAAACCAAAACAACCTCCCCACATTTTATAGATGTGAATACTATAGAATCCTAGAATGGGCAGGTTGGAAGGGACCCTAAAGATCATCTAGTTCCAACCTCCCCGCACTGAGCAGGGAAAGCAATAGAAGAAGCATAGAAGAAGAAGGCTGTCTTTCAGATTAAAGAGTCAAATCCTGGTTCTACCATAGTTAGTGGAAGTCTTTATGCCATCTCTAGGCAGCAGAGATTTCAGCCAGCTGACACCTGTAAGTGTCCTAGGAGGATTCTCTTCCAGGCATCTGCATCCCTTCAGTAGAAAAGCCTAGAAGGGAGCTCCTTCTTCAAACACAGAATTAACTAACAAGGTGATACCTAATTTCTCTATCTTTTGGGTGACATTACTCAGCTAAACACATTAAGAAAACAGCTCCATATTGCTCAGTGCCTGTCTAGCCTGCAAGGAGTATTTCTATCTCCTGATACCAGAAGGAAAACTCCAGCCTGCAAGGAGTATTTCTATCTCCTGATACCAGAAGGAAAACTTCTTGAGTAAGAGCTCTTGTATGGATTGATTGTTTGTTTCAGATATATAGATATTAGCTATTTTTTCTGATACTTCTCCAGCCTGGTTCCTGGCCATTCAGAGCTGCCCTCAGAGCACAGACAGAAGGGAAATTAAAACACAATACTGTTTCTCTGAATTGAAAGTGCTATGATAAGTGCAAAGATAGAACTTGTGCCATATAGAGATCAACCTGAGTTAGTTATCTAGTTGGGTTTTTGAAAGCATTTCCATTTGTATAAATATAAGGAACTTTATTTTGCACCCAGCCCTTCAGCCAAAAGAAACAGAGATCACTTGATTTCAAAAAGAATTGTTTGATATCAGTGAGATTTCTCCCAACCTGCTTGTGTCAGTAAGAACTTACCCTCCTCATTTTGCACCATTTTTGCCAGCTACAAAAGAAATTTCAGCTAAAGCATACACCTTCTCTGGATGTGTAGGTTTATCTGTAATCTCTTCATGTAATATTGCTCATTTTATTATGAAATCGTTGATTCTTGTCTGTTGATTAACTCATGCTCCAGTTCATGGATTGCTGCAACTGTAAACTAAGCTGAGTTTTGATTATTTTTAAAGTAAATGTACAGCCTGTAGGAGTGAAAAGCAAAGCTGGGACAGCT
This sequence comes from Bucco capensis, assembly GCA_013396975.1. Taxonomy (NCBI): domain Eukaryota; kingdom Metazoa; phylum Chordata; class Aves; order Piciformes; family Bucconidae; genus Bucco; species Bucco capensis. The sequence continues at coordinate 240,430 of VWZO01010595.1, read as the reverse complement.
GAACCATTAAGACTGGTTCAACAGTAAATTTTTAAACATTGCCTTTTAAAATTGCTGCCTATTTAAGAAGCAAAACTCTGTTACCTTGCACTTACATTATTTTTCACTTTAAAAAAATACCTGGAAAGACCTGTTACTATAATCAAGTTTTGGGTTTTTTTGAGAGGTGAGGGATTACTATATTTTTTATGTTAAGCTAGAACTTTTTCCTTTTTGAAATGACCCACTGATGGGATTCTGTTCTTTTCCAAATGGCAGAAGAGCAAATAATAAAAGGCCATTTGTCTCAAGTTGGTTCTGGAGCCAAATCATCATTCTTTACTTGCTGAGATGTGAAAAGACAGCAGACTTCTTTATTCAGCATGCTGCAATGTGTGTGGTACCAGACCAGCTGCTAAAAAGTTACACTAAGGCTTACAGACTCATTTTATTTTAGGTTCAACTTGATGCAGACAGTGCACAAGGCCACTTCTCCCTGCATGGGTCCAATTTCCTGAAGAAGAATAAGAATTAATCAATATTTTCTTTTAACATATAACAAACAGTTGAACCAAACAATTATGTAAACTGGAAATGACCCAAAATGCTAACAGTTTGGCAGCAGTAAAGTGAAATGCATTGTGGTGCACATGTGCATTTTTGTCCCCCTTTTCCCCTCCACAATAATCTGCACTTAATAGGAATATTTTAAACTATGTAGCTAAGCAACAGAGGTAATTGTTGCTTTCTAGAGCTTTTGTTAGGCACTCTAACACAGCCCAAATATGCATAATTAGGTATAATGTCTATAAATCATTATTGTACACATGTGGGTAGTTAAGTGGATTGAGAGAATAGTTCAATGAATTGGACATATTCACTGAAAATGCTTTTTATTTGTTTTCTGTAGTTCATAATACTTTAAAATTATCATAACCCTTTACACTTTCTCTTAATAGCTCGCTGTGTTATTGAGAGAAACTTCATTTGCATTTTAGACTATGCTTAATTTATTATTTAAACCTGGGGCTCTTCTGATTCAGGAGAGGACAGACATATCTTCTGAAATAGTCTGTGCTTGTTTATTCATCCTCCTTTCTAGGAAGTAAAATGTTAAATTTTTCAGTTTATGTTGAATAGATCCCAACAAAAGAATGTACCCTATAATCAGCATTATTGAAGGGGCTAGTGTTGTGACTAAATTCTTCCCTTCATCCAAAAATGCTTTTAGTTACTATGGCAATATTTACTTGATCCTGGCAAACCAGTGTTGATTTTAGAGAGATAATTACCAGAAAGGAAGATGATGGAGATGTATTTTTGAGTGTCCTTGTCAGAGGAAATGTTTATAAAAAATTAAATGAGCTACAAAAGGCATATTGTCTTGCACACCCACAGCCTCTCCTCCAGGCAGCCTCTCCTCTATTACCTGCTGCTTTGCTTCCAAAGAAAGATGTTTCTAAAGACAGGATGCACTTCAGTGGTGTCTTTAACAAGTCCTTTCTGAGTGTCTCCAGAAGAGCCATTTCTCTTTGCCTGGGCATGACCTGATCGATCACTTCATGTGGCAATTGCAGTGCTGACCAGGAGCTTGCCCTTTGNTCGCCAGCAGTGAAAAATGACAACTATTTATTTCTTTTATAGCTTTGAAGCTATAATATAAAGTAGAGAGAATCTTGGAAGGGCTTTTCCTGATGCCACAATTAGTCATTTCAAAGATATTCTTGGTGTAAATTCAATCATTTCAGAGTGCCTTTGAGTAAGGAAATGGCAATTGGTAAGTAAATATCTTCATATCACTTCTACAAGATGCAAAACTCAGTAATACTTACATATTTTTCTCTTGGGTTTGGTTTTTTTTTTGATCCATGCAGAGGAAAGTGCTCCAAAACCATCTGAGGAAAGCCCTCACTCGGGTGGGCCAGAAAATNGAGAGATAATTACCAGAAAGGAAGATGATGGAGATGTATTTTTGAGTGTCCTTGTCAGAGGAAATGTTTATAAAAAATTAAATGAGCTACAAAAGGCATATTGTCTTGCACACCCACAGCCTCTCCTCCAGGCAGCCTCTCCTCTATTACCTGCTGCTTTGCTTCCAAAGAAAGATGTTTCTAAAGACAGGATGCACTTCAGTGGTGTCTTTAACAAGTCCTTTCTGAGTGTCTCCAGAAGAGCCATTTCTCTTTGCCTGGGCATGACCTGATCGATCACTTCATGTGGCAATTGCAGTGCTGACCAGGAGCTTGCCCTTTGGGAACTATTGAGGGTTTGGGTTGGTTTTTTTATTTCATCAAGGTCTTTCATGGGATTTAGGGTGACTGGGAAAGATAATAGGGTCTATTTTGAGAAAATATTTGGGCATCTTGGAAGAAAGGAAAGTGGAAATAGATTAGAGGCATTTTAAACTGTGTATGCTTGTATTTACCTGGATCGTCATTCACAAAGCCTAGCCATGATGATACTTCTATTTATATGCACATGCATCTATTATATATATATAGATTTTATATATATATAATATTCTATATTATTATATATAATATATATTATTATAATCTATATATATTATATANGTTTTTTTTTTGATCCATGCAGAGGAAAGTGCTCCAAAACCATCTGAGGAAAGCCCTCACTCGGGTGGGCCAGAAAATTGCAGTCAAAGAAAAGAGAACTACTCCAGCTATCAAGATGCTGTAGCCAAATCTTTGATGAACATGGAGAAATTAGCAAAAGATGGCCCCAGCCAAACAGTGGCAGAGAATCTAAACGACAGCGGCATTCAATCCTTAAAAACAGAGAGTGATGACACTGAGGAATGTTACCTGATTAGCTCAGCTGAAGGCAAGGAAAAGACTGTTATTTCTGACCCAAAATACTGTTCATCTGAGGAAAATGAAAGCAACTCTGAAATGATGGACAACGAGTGGGACAGCTCTTCAAATTTCTCCGAGGAAGCTAGCGTGAAGCCCCACGTAACTCAGAAGTATATTGTAGAGTGTAATCAACCCAGCATCCTGGAAGTCCCTGAAATTAAGAAGGAAGAGGTAGAATTTGGCCCTTGTGAAACACTTTGTGACTCGGAAATGGAGCGAAGAGCATCTCAGGAGTCTCATCCAGATCCTTTTGAGAAGAGAATTCAGAATCCCTTCCCTGAAAGTGAAGAAGATGACAACGAGTGCCTATCAGAAACCACAGAGGTGTCTGTTGAGCTGGACAAAACAAAAGGGAACTTGAGTTTGCTGGAACAAGCAATAGCTCTGCAGGCAGAGCAAGGGCACGTGTTTCACAGCTCCTACAAGGAACTGGATAGGTTTCTCCTGGAGCATCTCGTAGGGGAAAGAAGACAAACCAAAGTTATTGACCTTGGTGGGAGACAGATATTTAACAACAAACGTAAGGAAGTCTTTTTGGCTGTTGTTACTGGCTTAAGCATTTATCCTGTGACTGATAGAGGATTCTGAGCTGGGTTTTATAGCAACAGTAAAGAATCTGGAATTTAGCTGGTAATTTTGTTAATTATGTACCTTCACACTAGTGCCTTACGTCTAACCAGGTTAAACACTAGGTACTTGGCTTCCTGCCAGCCTGCTACACAAAATGATCAGTAATGGGTACTAAAAGGGCTGTGTAGCTGGCACTGACACTCCTCCTCCTCCTTCTCCTCCTCCTCTGCCTCTTCCACCACAGGGCACTAATACATACCTCCTAAATTTCAGCAGCCGAAAGAGAAGGCATTAAAACAGTGCTTAAGGAAAGGTTAGGGTGAAAAATTGGCCTCTGCCAAACATGCCACCTAATTCCTAAGCCATGTGTTTTCTGAGCTCAGTCTGCTTCACCTGTTAACATTCCATTTTGCTACAGCCAGCACTCCTGAGCCAGGAAAGCACAAGCCGTGCTCTTCTGCCTCATTCACCAGCAGCACAATTACCAGGAAGGTCCAAAATCTTTATTGTTTCTGATGGTTTGTGGCATCCTATGAAGCTGTAGGAATATTGCTCCCTTTTTGGTATTTAATCAGGCTTCCAGAAGTGGAGATTTAAAAGATTTGGGAGTGTTTTATAAAGTGGGCTCTCTCGTATGAAACTCCTCGATTGATAATAACTGCATAAAGTTACAAGGGGAATTTTACAAGAGATGTCATTTTATAAGCACCCTCCCTGCTTCAAACTTTCATCTGTCCTTTGACTTTTCCTTTGGGGCTTCCAAATAGACTGAGGTTACCCCAGCTTTGTTGCAATTTCTGCTTTTGATAAATGACTGCCTTTGGTATTTCTAGTGTTACTTCAGAGTAGTCCTTGTGGACATTCCAAATATGATGGTAGTTGACTTTTCTAAAGCATTTAGTATGTAAGATCACTGAAAAACTTTTTTTTAGGAGTTGCAAATCTAAATTATTTCTATAGTATTTGGGAGGAACATGCAATCATTTGATTTTTCTGTCTCAAGCAGTCTTTTCATTAGCATGTTTTAAGCTAAGCATGCACAGTATTGCTCTACCTCCTTGCTAAATTACAGGAGCCTTTATTTGCTCAGATGACTATGGTATATGCAGGAATGTTACAGATGCCTTTTCTCATCCTGGGCCCAGCTGTCTTCACCAGATTCACACTGGTGTCAATGTGACTTGCTCACAGCACACTTAGGAAGGAGCAGTGATGGTAAGCCTGGCAGAATCTGACCCTTCCCAGTTTGCCTCCTATGATTATTAGCTGTAGTTTGCAGGTGAGTTCAGAGGTAAAACTCATGGAGTGGAACACTAGGCTTTGTTTAGGTTTAACCACCAGATGATTTCAGTATTAGATACATAGTAGTTTCACTTTAATTGCCTGGGTTTATTTACAGAACATCCAGCTATTAATTTTCTGTCTATATAGCAGAAAAATATGCCTGAAATTTGTATTTTTTCCATCTTTTCAATGATAAATCTTTGCAATTAATGGGAGGAAAACTAAATCACATTTCAGGGTCCCTCTTTATTTTCTGTCCACTACTGCAGCACTTTCCATTTGCAGTGACTCTGAAAAGCATGTGCTCTCCTGTTGATGCTCAGAGCCTCTCCTCTATTACTTGTTTCTCTTATTCTTTTTAATTTTTTTAATTTATTTTTTTTTACCTAAAGTCTTGCCAGAAAGTTTAACCCTCAGCTGTGTCTGGTGATCCTGTCCCTAAGCAGATCCAACAAGACAAGCTTGAAGGATGCTGCTCCCTGTGCTGGCTGCAGCTGTGCTCTCCCCCAGTGCCGAATGCTGTTGGCATCCAATCACAGATGGAGCTAAACCCATCCTCAGCAATTTATGCAGCCACTTCCTCCAGATTTCTCACAAGAGAATTTCTGGACCAGAATTCATTCCTTTCTCGGCCAGACTTTTGATCCTGCATTGGAAAAGAAATAAAAGGCTTTCTGACCAATGCTTCTTGCACAATTCTAGGTGCTTGAAACAAAAATTGGGAATGCGCTGCGGCCATTAGAGAGTGGCAGCTGTGGGGCTGGGCTGAGACCTCGCCTTTGAAAGGGTATCTGCTGCTCCATGTTGTCCCTGTCATTGTGGGCTGCTCCACAAAGCAGCATTGCCATGTGTACCAGAGGGAGCTGCTTGCCTTGCCTCTCAAATGTAAAGTGGCATGTATTCAGTTTCCTAACAAAGAACCTACAGCCTAGAGATCTGCGATATTTAAGGAATGGCTTCTGGTTGAAATGCTTTCTTTTTTGTTTGGTTGGTTGGTTTTGTTTCACACCTCAGCTTTTATTTGGGTGTCCCAGTGTCCTGGAGTCTGACATTAACAGAGGAAAAGATTGTTTCTGCTTGTTTTTTTTATTTATTCCTTTATAGATCTTGCTGTTGGCTGATGCTGCCAGTTTTCTGGCTTATTGGATTGTGGCTTCTGTCCTGTTTGAGGCTCTGAATGGAATAAATGGCACTGCAGTCCTAAAGCTATATAGATGAGCACATAAATGGCATATTGGGAGGGGGAAGCCATTGCTTAAAGGACACAGTGTGAAAACTAAAGTGATGCTTAAATCACATTTGTCTCTGTTAAAACTTTGTGTAGGAATTTACATCCGAAATACAAGACACAGTATCAGGCTGCTAGGATTGCTCAACTGAGTGCAGGCAGGGGCTCAAACCAAACAAATCCTTATTTGATTTCTCTGCAGATTCACCCAGGCCTGAAAAGAGAGAAACCAAATGTCCCATCCCAGGATGTGATGGCACAGGGCACGTGACTGGGCTGTACCCTCACCACCGCAGTCTCTCAGGCTGTCCACATAAAGTTAGAGTGCCACTAGAAAGTGAGTATCATCACCCTGCAGCCCAGAATAACAACTGGGTCTGGCCTGGTGTTGTGGGTCCTCTGTGCTCATGCTGGAGAAGAACCCCCCCCCCCTTTTTCTGAGTGAGATTGCAGAACAAGGCTGAGAGGAGCCGTTACACCTTCTTTGCCCTCCAGCTCTTAGTCCTGCTTCCCATACTTCTGAAGCTCAAGCACTCCTTAGCAGCAGTGTTATGAAGAGCAGCAGGCTCCTCAGGTGGTCTGGGAAGCATAAGAGCAGAGCCAAAGCCTGCCAGCAGACCTGCATACTGCAGTCTCATGAATCTTGAAGATCTTGCTTGCCCATGCCTTTGCCAAGGTGGTCAGCACAGAATCGCCTGCTTGTTTCAGAGCTGAGAGCTGATGGGCTGTAACCACACACTGGTTTTCATTGCCAAAGCTGAGAAGCCTGGGCATGCTTATTCAGAGATGTTTCCAGTGTCCTCCTTTCCTCTGAGCTCAGAAAGGTCACTTTTCATCAGTACATCCCAGCGTTGGTCCACAGCACATCCCTCAGGAAGGTTACTTCCATCAGTACATCCCAGCGTTGGTCCACAGCACATCCCTCAGGAAGCTTACTTCCATCAGTACCTCCCAGCGTTGGTCCACAGCACATCCCTCACCATTGACTGCATTGTGCCATCTCTTTTATGTCCAGTCTAGCCTGCATTTCCCTGCTTATTTCTAACTGTGCTGATCTGATTACCTTGGTCTTTCTGTGTGTGTAAGCCTGCAATGTGAGGAAATGAAATGCTGCATAGTAAGTCAGAACTTAGTGTGAAACCACTCATTTCAAACAGCTTAGTCAGGTTGGGTTTTGTGGTGGCATGTATAACATAATTAAGAGGATTCTTGCATGTTACCAACATCCTTCTACTAATAGTTACTAAACTGTATTTGTGGAAACATCTGCTGAGATAAGCAGGCTGCTGCAATTGGAAGGGCTTAACATTAACTTCCTAAAAAGTTAAAATTAGCAAGTCCTGGTGAATTATCACCCTTCCAATCAGATGTGCTATGTCCTGCTGGCCAAATAAATAAGTAAATGATAATTTGGTTGCTGACAGAACAAAGTGATCTCCTGCACAGTCAGCTTTTCAGAAGCACTGTGCATCCAAAGGGCTAATGCAGAAGTGATGAGGGCAGGTGTACGCAGACATATTCTGTCTAACACAGACATGCAGCTCAGTAAAGATGATCCACATCAAAGGGTATAAGAGCTTGTAACCACTGCTGAGAGTGTGAGCCACTGCCTGGGAGCATGACCAATTGCTCTAAAGTCATTAGATGATCAGAAGGGATCAGGGTTCAAAGGGGACAAACCCAGATCAGATGCAAGGCATAAAAAGGCTTTCCTGTACCTGAGGGCTTGTCCTCCCTGAGACAGAGAGAGACTGCAGCTCTACACAGCATGACTTTGCTCAGGGCTCCCCTGTCACTCCCCTTTCCTAGTCAGCTGGGTTAGTGGTGCATGAATGAGAGGGCAAAGGGTTTCATGATCTAACATGCTTGCTAACTTCTACCTTTGCTCTATTAAAGTCCTTAGAAACACTGATGTGCTTTTGGGAAGCCACACTCCAGTGATGTAGGGATGAACTGGGATATGCTGGAGGCACCAGCCTTGCTTAGCTGTGAAAGAATTGAGAATCTGAGTCTGAAGAAGAAACCTTCATGTTTTTTAATGTATATGTTTTGAACTGATGCATGTTATTATCAGCTTTTTGCCTTTTTCTTATTCCTGTTTAGTTCTTGCCATGCATGAAAATGTTTTGAAGTGCCCCACTCCAGGATGCACTGGAAGAGGTCATGTCAACAGCAATCGCAACACACACAGAAGGTAAAATCACTGCAGAGAATTAGCTCTGCTCTACCTCAAACCAGGACATTGATCCACCCTCCTGACCACTTGAAAATTTACCATGTACTTGGGGAGTAAACTGATGAGCACAATGTTATGTACTGCACTGCAGAATGTCTATATATTACAAAAGTAGCCTGTATTATTTATAACCAAATAATTGTGTTTCATTTCTTTATATAAAAAAAAAAAAGGGCTGCAGCACTGGGGAGGGCAAATTCCTCTAGTATTTGTCACAGCTGAAATTTCAAACTACAGTTTCATCAGTCTCCACACTCTACATTTACAAATACATTATAATTGTTACAACTGGAAAACCCACTAAAACCTTTTCATTTTTCACCACCTCCATGACAATCCTGGGCAGGAACTTCCCATCAAGGCACATTCCCTTTGAGCAAAGCAGAAAATTCTAAGCGGAATATTTTAGAATCCCTGTAAAAACTAACTCCATTGATTACCCTCAGGAATGTCATCTTCCCACTTGGAACATCCCTCTGTGTTTAACTTGCTGCCTGCCTGGAGAAAGCAATATTGCCTTGCAGACAGGCAGCTGGGGAATCACAGCTGGGCTGCAGGTGAGGCAGAGAGCCCAGGCTGTCAGCATGGCTCTTGTCACTACTGCTTTCTGCTGGCAGCCAGCAAGCCAAAATATTCCATTACAGTGCTTCTGGAAAAAAAAAAGAATGGCAATCTTACAATCAAACTTGGGACATAAAAATTTCAAACCCAGCTTTCTTTGTTGATCTGAGTTTTATGTGGGATTTTGTCTCTTTTGTTTGTTTGTTTTTGCTAATGATTGTTTGGTAATTGTGTGAGTGCATCAAAATCAAAAAATGATCCTACTATGTTACTACCTTGATACAGAAAAGTTAGTCTTTATAAGGGAGATTACAATCTCATCTACAAAAGTATGTAAGGAAGCAGTAAATATATTTTCATTGTGTTTCCTGTTTTAAATCCCTTTGCACCACATCAGCTGTATCATAAGCAGCTCATGAATAGGATGAGAAAAGCTGTTCTAATTTAATAAAGCAAATAGATAAAAAAAGAAAGCACATCTTGAACTGACAAAATGTGTTCAGTCATTCACATACACCTGTTTGGGTTTTTTCCCCCAAATTCACTTTCCCCTTTAATCAGCAGGAGGTTTACATGCATGGTTTAGCTGATAAAGTAAATGTCATTTGTCAAAAAATTTACTAGTGACTTGCCAGCTAGAAAACATCAAAGCTGAGCTGTGGAACACTCCTACATGATTCAGTTTCCAGATAGATCACCTCAAATACCCAGATTTCACAGCTTTGCATTAAGGATCTAAACCCAGAGGAGTGTGTGCCGTGACAGCAGCAGCTCCCACTGATTCCCAGAACAGAGAAGTTGGAAGTCATTGGGTTCCACTGCACATATTTCCTTTATTTAAGTTTTCACTTGAACGTGTTTTTCTTTTAATTTGTTTCTTCACCTTGCTTTTAAAACAGCCTTTCTGGTTGTCCAATTGCTGCAGCTGAGAAGTTGGCCATGTCCCAGGAAAAGAACCAGCTGGAGTCTCCAAAGGCTGGGCAGTGCCATGAGCNACACAAGGGATTTTCAGACTGTGCCTAGGCTCACAGGTAGGAGCCTTCCCAAACTAGTCTCTCCAAAGGATTTCTGCTCAGCTCTTTCCCCTTTCAGCTACATTCTCTTTCCCCACCATTGAATAATTCATATTTTGAGTTTGTTTGGGGTTTTTTTTATAAAGTTTATTGGTTTAATTAGTTTAATGTATTTTTCATACAATGGCATCAAAAAGGGGAAACATTTTTTTATTGCACTTGTATTTTGTTTGAGAGTTATATGGACCCTACAGACATGCATAATTTGCACATCATTGGCACCATGACCATTACAACCTATTATATTCAGGTCTATTTGGGGACACTTTAATTTGTGGATTATTGACATGATCAGCTCTAATGGTTCCTTCAGAGCCATTACAGAATATTATGTCCATGTGTCTGCCAACTGCACGGGCCTTAACTCTACACATGAAAAGTCCTTAGGAAATTACTAAAGACAAGTAGTTACTGAGCAGTAACTAAATGGAATAACAGACTATAAATCATTTGTTCCTCCCAAATAACAGAAGCAATTCTTTTGGATCATCTTATATTATAGTTATACCGTACTAATTCAGAGTCAAGTGAGAACAATAGTGACCTATAAAACAAGTCCTTTGACTAGCAAAAACCCAGACAGTCTTCAGAAATAAAGGAAGCACCATGCTCCAGTGGTAATCTAGAAGTCAGTCAGGAGCTTGTAAAAATCTCATACCATTATTAGAATGCTAGATTTATTTTTATATCCTCATCTTTGAACGGGTGTGAAATCAAAGTACTCTTTGATTACTATGTCGGCCACACTATGTATGTTATATATTACTTATGTACACCTACTTGTAAATATTCTATGAGATAACAGCACGTTTTCTGATGTTGAGGTGTAGCTGTAGCTTATTTAAAGTGATTCTTGTCTTTCTCATTCCTTCTTTTCCTCCTCTCTGCAGGACAAATTTAGCCAAACAGCCTGAGGTATCTCAGTACAATTACAGAAGTTCACAGCCAGTCACCTCCTCCCGAGCCCCCCTGGCCAAAGAGCAGGAGAAGTTTGGGAAAGTACCCTTTGATTATGCCAGCTTCGATGCACAAGTCTTTGGCAAACGCACAACAACAGCACCTGTGGCACAAGGACGGAAAACACCCCAGTTCCTTGAATGTAAGCTTCAAATTCCATTAGCTTGTGGAAAAAAAGGCAAAGTGTCAATGATGAGGCTGTTTGTTGGTTGGTTTTTTTCTTTTCTTTTCTTTTTGCTTGCTCTGCTTCCAAACTTCTAGAATTCAAAAAATGTCTGAGGGAAGCATCTTTAACCACTTGTGGCCAGAATACTAATCACTAGTTTGCTAAATACGGTATGAAATTCAACCAGGCCAAGTGCAGAGTCTTACACTTTGGCCACAACAAGCCCATGCAGCGCTCCAGGCTGGGAGATGAGTGGCTGGAGAGTGGCTCAGCGGAGAGGGACCTGGGAGTATTGGTTGATAGCTGAACATGAGCCAGCAGTGTGCTCAGGCAGCACGGAAGGCCAATGGCATCTTGGCCTGGATCAGGAATAGTGTGACCAGCAGGTCTAGGGATGTGATCCTCCCCCTGTACTCTGCACTGCTGAGGCCTCACCTTGAGTACTGTGTCCAGTTCTGGGCCCCTCACTTCAAGAAGGATGTTGAGGTGCTGGAGAGGGTCCAGAGGAGAGCAACGAGACTGGGGAAGGGGCTGGAGGGGAAGCCATATGAGGAAAGGCTGAGGGAACTGGGACTATTCAGCCTGAAGAAGAGGAGACTCAGGGGTGACCTTATCGCCCTCTACAACTACCTGAAGGGAAGTTGTAGTCAGGTAGGGGTTGGGCTCTTCTCCATGGCAGCTAGTGACAGGACAAGAGGCCATGGCTTGAAGCTGCAGCAGGGGAGGGTTACACTGGACATTAGGAAGCACTTCCTCACGCAGAGGGTGATTGGGCTCTGGAATAGGCTGCCCAGGGAGGTTGGTGGAGTCACCGTCCCTGGAGGTGTTTAAGAGAAGATTGGATGTGGCACTGAGTGGCATGGTTTAGATGTTGTGGTGTATTGGGTCATAGGCTGCACTTGATGATCCTGGGGGTCTTTTCCAGCCTTGGTGATTCTGTGAAATACAGAATGCTAGAGTGCTTAACTATTATCACTATAAGGGTTTACTTTTTAATGTTTCTAGTAAAAGCAATTTTCAGTACAATAGGGGAATAAAAATACTGTTTATGTCTTATCTATTATCTTCTTCCTTGGCTAAATGTGATAGCTTTATGTGGTAGAATGCTGCCATAAGACATCCCATGTAATATGTCTGCACAAACTGAGCTTTAGCACTGAGAAATCCAAGTTAGGTTTTAAAGGCATTGCAGATGCAAAACAATATGACAAAAGACTCTTGATTTAGTTTTTTCTTTTGTTCATGACAAAATATTAGTAAAAGGAAAGAAAAAAGGAAAACAAATTGTAGCCCACTTATCCTAACAAAGGATAAAATTCAATGTAAGGTGAACAGAAAAGCAGATATGTTTTAGATATTGATAAAATTGCATATTTATATATTTATGTGTATATATATCTGAGGAAACACATATAGATATATATCCATACGTTTGTAGGTATTTAGGTGTTTGGGTGTATGTATAACCTACCCTATTTAAAATTGAAAACAAAAAGCAGATATTTATCTGGCCTGGAAAATAGGCTTGTTCAAATGAAAGCAAATAAGTGCATTGCCAGCTTCTTGGGTAGCAGATTTTCCAATTTTGTTTGTAAAATGGACTCTTCCCTATTAGCTGTCTCTTTGCACAGATGTATGTCTGTTTCATTACAAGGAAAAAAAAAAATGATTGAAGTGTTTTTATGCAAATGCAAATACATACATATGCAATTTATGTATAATGTATAGCAGGGCTGAAGTTTACAGCCTGTTTGTTGTTCTTGCAAAGATTGCAGTGTGCAGCTATTATTTTAATGGAAAGGTGAAAGCAGAAGAGCAGGTGAGTGCTTTAACTATGCAGATCTACACAAGTTAGCAATAAGAAGCTGATGATGTAGTGATTGGTTCAGCATCCTCTGTAAATATGTAGCTAGCCAAAAGCCCATCATTAGCCCTCTGGGGATTTTTGCACTTTATAAACTTGATTTGTTAACAAAACATACACCCTTCATAGTCTGCTTTTCCCCCCATTCTTTATCTTGTAGGATAGGTAATGGAAAATGCAATATAGTTTGGAGATACCTGTAGTAACTGCTAAAAATGTAGACCCTTTTTATTGTGCTCCAGTTTCACAGCAGGGTAGATAAATCCTTTCTCATTTGCACTGGAGAAAGGGAGAATTGAATCATGAGGCTTTTATCTCTTACTCCACTGAGATGCCTCCAGTACTCAAGATGGCATTCAGCTACAATTAGTGTACACAGAAAAAGCATTTCTCTTAGAGCATCCCAAGTTTGAGGAAAGAGGAGTTCTTTAGTCTTAGCATTAAAAGGCAGCCAGCCAAAGCTCTCCACCCAAAGGGAAGCAGAGCCTTGGGGCTCAGCTCTTCGTGGAGCGAGCAGATGGCCTCACGCACAAATGTTCTTGGTGGATCTGGATGTAGGCTGAGAAATTGGATTTTGCTGAGTTTATCTTTGTAGGACACTGTGAGAGTAACAGACAAAAGAAGTGATTATTGCTCCCTAAGAACTGAAAGCATGGTGCTGTGTTTTCCCTGCAACAGTTCACAGCTTCTCAAGCTCCAAATTCAAGAACAGAGAGTAAAGTTCTTTCTACCTGTCTGAGAGGAAGTGCTGCTGATGGAGCAGCAAAGAAACAACCACACACACTATTTTTGTCTCTGAAAGTGCTTTTCTGTTCACCTTTTAGTTTTACATTCTCAGCTGTCTTTTTGCCTAATAAATCTGTGTATTATTCCAAATGATAGCCAATATAAGACAGTGAGCCAAGATCAGTTTGGTTCTGAATGTTGTCATTTTATTTTTCTAATGGATTAAAGGGTATACTTCAATTTTTAAAATTTCCACAAAATCAAGACTGAGTATTAACAGGTAATGTTCTTATCTGATTGTTCTGATTCATTCAAGATCCTGGGCTTGTTCTCTTTACTCACATAAGTAAAGCTATTTAATTAATTGACTTTCTCATTTAAGTAGGGTTAAGTTAAGTGTTTGAGCTAAGACTGGAGAAGTAACTGTTGGTATTTTACACAACAGAGCTCCAAGAGGAAGCCTTGCTAAGGATACCTATACAATTGAATTTGCCCACCAGTGTTGGCAGGTCATAGAATCCTAGAATGAGCAGGTTGGAAGGGACCCTAAAGATCATCTAGTTCCAACCTCCCCGCACTGAGCAGGGATGCCAATCACTAGACCAGGTTACCCATGTTGGATAAGACACTAACACTTGTTTAGTCTTTCCTTGAACATCATTGCTTTTAATGCCTGAGCGAAATCTTTGTTGAAAGATGTGTATTTGCCAGGTAAAAATTAAATTATCCTGTTTTTAAAGCCATTTTGACAGCAAACCCTTGCCACTTACAGGAAATGGATTGTTTTAAATGCTGGTTTAAGGTATGAAATTGTAAGTCTGAGAAACAAAACTATTTAATGGGTAAAAAAAAAAAAATAAAAATCTCATACATGCAATTGCTAATCAAATCTCTCTTCCACAGCAAAGCATTTTTCAACTCCAGTGAAATTTTCTAATCGACTGCCTAGCGCTAGCGCCCACACACAGAGCCCTTGCCATGCCAACTCTTCTAGCTACGGTCAATGTAGTGAAGACACCCACATAGCAGCAGCTGCTGCTATCCTGAACCTTTCCACCCGCTGCAGGGAAGCAGCAGAGATCCTCTCCAACAAACCACAGAGTCTGCCTGCCAAGGTAGGGTAGTCCAAGAACCTGGAGGGTGTGCTAGCTACTGAACTGTGAGAATAAACTGTCTTTCATGTTAGTGACTGTATTAAATCCACCAAAAAGGAGGCTTCTGTTTGCATGCTCTTTTGAAGAGAAAAGGGGGGAAAAAAAAAACACAACAACCCCAAAACAGTAATATAGTGACCAGTTCTGATGAAAATAAATAAATAGTGGGAATTGTGGTGTTAACTCTTCTGAGAATACAAGGGTGGGGGGAGTTCTGTGGGAGGAAAAAGGAAGGTTATTTGAAAACCCAGCAACAATCTGTGGTGGATAATGAGTTAGACATGTTTAGAGGGAATTCTCCTCCCTCTTAAACCTGCCATAAGTGATCATTTTGGAGGCTAATATTAAAATATATATATAGAAAAACCTTGTGATTAATCAAGATGATAATTTGCTAGCAGTGGAACAGAATGACACCTATTGAGTCTGTTGTGTTTGGAGCTTGTGACAGTTTCACAAGGTGTAGGGAGGGAAATAACAACTGACTTTGATGAAATTCTCCTTTCTGCTGGCAAGAGAGGAGACTCAGGCCCACAGCATTGGGAGATAGATAATTTGGGCAAGTCTGTTATAATGGAAAGCTGCCTAATATCCTAGATGTTTGTGTGGCTTTCATGTTTTGGTTTCTGCTCTGCATTTCCTCACAGATCTTTATGATTTACAAATGGTGCTGAGTGAGCTCTGAGCCTTATTTTCTGTGCCATTACATGGTACTATATTGCTGATGAAAATAGACAAGATTTTCTTCTGATGATTGTGGTTGTGGGAGCACTGTCATTTATTATTTGTATTAAAGTCACACATGCTCCACTGCAATGAAACATTTGAGTGCTCTGTGTAGATCAGAGAATGCTGTTATGAGAACTTGAGAAGAAATCACTGGAGAGTGAAAAGAGATCTGTTTATCAAAACACAGAGTAGCAGGTGTGTTTCTGCTGTGGCACTCTGACTCATGATGTGTGTTCCAAAAGACAGATGACCTATTTCTCTGCAAGTCAGTGTTGCTCTACTTTGTCTATTTTAGCACCAGGCTCAGTTTGGCTAGAGGTGGCTTCCACAGCTGTTAGTTTGCAATTTGGTTGGGCCTTCATTTCACCATTGCTTAGAGTTTAGCTATTATTCTTTGAGTGGAACCCTTAATTTTTCCACGAGTGCTTTGTTAGTGATTCCAAGCCTTGTGCCTTTGCAGAGTGGTATCCCCAATTTACTCGCTGCCTTGGATTTCTGCTCGTGAAGTCTTGGATCTAGAAACCAGTGCAGGGAAATGCCACTTTGTAGAGTGTGTCCACATGCATCCCCTGTAACTCAGACAGTATCTGCCCCAAAGATTGCTCACAGAGCCTTTCCCAGAAGACAGATCAAGCCCTGATATCTGCTGCAAAAAGCTCCTTCAATAGAGACTTCTAGCAGGGAAAAGGCAAGTGATGCCAATGGTTGGATTAAACTGCTGCAGCAGCCTTTGGCTGACCTCAGCAACAGACCTTTCTTGCCAGAGAAGAGCAGTAAAGGGACCAGGCATAACCCAAAGATTTTCTCCTCAGTACCTGCTTCACAGATGCCAAATCATGGGGAAGGTTTGAATGGAAGTGAACATAATAGTAATAATATGGAGGGACACTTGGGGCACATAGCTTAGTCCTTTTTCACAACCAGGAATCCAGCCTAAAAGAAAATCACCTTGCATACCTTGCTATCTGCCTGCCTCCACTTTTGCCAGACTTTCTGGAGGGCACAGAGCTACAAAACATCTGATAGAAGACCCAGAATTAGCTTCTGGCCAGAACACAGGCAAGTAAGCCCCAAAGAGTTTTGGTAGCCAAAAGCACACAAAACCATTTTTATTTGATTTTTGGCAATTTCTTGCTTTTATCATACAGGATTCACACACAAAAATGTGGAAATAAATCTCCAGACTCTTCAATGAATTTGCTTTCTTAGTATAAAATATGAAGGAAAAAATGAGGCTATTTTTAAAGAGATTATTATCTATTTATCAATCTTTCTGAATTACTTTCAGTCTGGAATCGGCCACTAAGTGAAATGTTAGAATATCTTATAAATTTTTAGATGATAAAAAAATTTATCTTGAGACTGTAGTGTTTAGACTCAATACATCATCATCATGGGCAGGCTATGGGAACACAGCTCCAGGGAGGGCTCCATCCAGGCTCTTCCCAAGCGCTTTTTCCAAGTGCTGCTGGCTGCAAAGGCCAATTTGGGACAGACAAGAGCAGTTGCAAAAGGCACAGCACAAGGACTCCTCAGGAGGTAGAAGCTGCAAGACACGATTCTTTCCAAGCTGTCTTTTCTCCTCCAGAGTGATCCTGCGTGCCTGCTCCAAACCATGGGCGGCATTCAAACTAGTGTGTGTGCAGAGCTGCTGAGTGGAGGCCAGAGGAGAGCAGTTCAGGGCAGCAATATGGCCAAGGCTGAGCTGTTGGTTCAGGGAGTCCTTGCATCTCCTCTTCGGGGCTCCTCTCTTGCCACAGCCAGGGGCAAGTTGCCCCTAGAGCATGAGCTTAGGCAGGCAGGAGTTCTTCATCCTGGAGCCGTGAACTGCCCAACGCAGCTGCGTTCTCAGCAGCATGGCCTCAAGGCTTGGAATTGCTGCTTGTTCTAGGACACACGGATTAGTCCCAGCATGTGTCCAATGGATGGTTAGGATTGTCCGGAGACAGCGCTGCTGGAAGCGCTCCAAGAGTCGTAGGTGGTGGCCATAGATGAGCCATGCTTGGGAACCATAGAAAAGAGTAGAGAGCACAATGGCTCTAGAAACACTGAGCTTTGGACTTTTCTTCAAGTGTTTATTTCACCAGACTCTTTGATAGAGTTTCCCAAAGCACTCTATGCCTTTGCTAGCCTATTGTCTATCTCTCTGTCAATCTTACCATCCGAGGAGATGAGGCTGCCTAGGGAATTAAACTGTTGGACTGATTTAAGCTCTGAATTGCCAATGATGATATGAGGATGATGAAAAACTTCCTAAGGTGCAGGTTTCATTCACTTAATGTTTTTTTAAATATATATAAATTCAACAGGGAGAGTTTAAGCAAAAAAAAAACAAAAAACACACCACTCAAAGAGAAGGGTAGAGAAGGGTAGAGAAATCAAATGATACAGTAACAGTACCATTGATAAGCTAAATTTTCAGAGATCTCATATACAAAGGTGATCTACCAAATATCTCATATTTAAAATGATGAATTTACAGATTAAGAAAATTAAAGAATCAATTGATGCTGAAATGAGCAGTAAAATGGATCCTAAACTTTCTCTATGAATTATCTATCAGGTGCATGCAGAATACTGAGATCATCAGATTCCCTTGATCATCCTATTGTAAAAAATATTTACTATCCCATTCATCTTACATTGTTAGAGCCATTTAGCCTCCACTTGGGACTAGAGCAAACTGTTCCTCTGGATGGAATCCTGATCAGCCAATTTTCCTGTGGTTTGTATCCCAAACCATTCTCCTGGTTGCATTTGATGTGCAGTTTGTGTAGCTTCATTCAACACTCATTGAAGTCAAGAGGAGGACTCCCCTGGAAGGCTTAGCCTGGAGTTTCTAGGACAGTGCAAGAGCCTACAACCTCAGAACATCCAGGGATGTGCCCTGCTTTCAGCCCTCCCCACATTCACATCTCACAGGGGTAGTTGCAAGCAACACAGTTTATCTGTATCCTCATCACTAGAGCTTGCCAAACATTTTGTTGACTGTTTTGGTGTTTTCTCCACCTGTTTAGACAAAATGGCATATGCACACTAGGCCTTGAAAGAAAACAAAAAAATGACACTTGCTAAAATTGTTTGATGTTCAGGGTCTGGTTTTGAACAAAATTATGTCATCTCTCCACTCTTGGATATTGATGATGGTGATAATTACATCAATTATATTAACAATGTGGTTAGGAGTCAGCACATTTGTCAGGCAGTCCTTTACTGCACATACCTCAAAGCCTAAATACAGGCTGAAAAATCAGCCAGGAATATCACTAGGCACCATCCTGCTAAACTGCTGTGTATATTGCTCCTTGAGTAGATTCTTGGATAGCTTTTATTCAATTTGGGAATTGTTCTGGCCTGAAATTGTGACTTTATTTTTGTCTCAGATGCTGCTGGGCAGCACACAAATTAATACTTTGATTTGCTGCAGAAGACCTCAATTGCTTACATGTAAGTCTGAAGAATTGAGGACCAGGTGTATGTATTTTTATTGGCTAGAAATAGAAAAGATTGTACTTTCTGGGGGATGGAGTTGCATTAGGAATTGGATTCACACATATGGCAAGTTCCCAGTTTCAGAGTTTCTCCCAATGCTAGAACTGAACTGCTCCTTTGACTTTTCCAAACTCACCTGAACTGCTAGTGGGAATGCAAAACCATTGATAATGCTGTTTCATTGGACTTAACTTAGTATTAAGTTGTATGGCTAATGCCAACCAAAGAATGCATAAAACCTCTTACATGCAATAAGACAATCTCCCTAAGGTCACAGGTTTGGAATAAGATTCATGCAGACATAGTAATTCACTCTTTCTGATCCAGCTATGGGATAAAGCTTAACTTGTAATCGTTCCTGGAGACACAGTGCAGAGTATTAAATGTTGTGAGTGATCAGATGGACTAAAGGCATAAGAAAAATACAAGAGTAATTCATTAAACCCAACATCCTTTATAGTCCTAGCTGATGTAGTTCAGTTCTAAGGACAAGATTCAATAATGTACTAGAAACTATTCTGTAATATTTATGTCATAAAATAGACTGGAAGAACTTTGACTTCAAAGTTCAAAGCACTTGAAGAGGATAGAGAACTTTTATTTTGTTCTTGTATTTATATTAGTCTTTTTTTAGATAGATATTCATAGTAGAGTACTACTTGTACCTTATCTTTACACTGGATAGAGCCTGGAATGAAGAAAACATGTTTCAATCATTTTTCTCTCATTTTTTATTCTGGAACTCTTTTTCCATCTACTTTGGAAAGCTGTGGGAGTGATTACACTGTCACTGATGTGGGAGTAGGTAAAGACTAAGCTGAATTTAATTACTCTGTGTATCCTCTCACCCTCATTGATTTTTCCTTCATTGCTTTAGTGGATTTTTTTTTTCCTCATCTACGCCAATGTAAAGGTAAATAAAATCAAAATGAAGCTCCAAAGGTTTACACAGCTGCAAACTCATATAAGTTAGGAAATAATAAGGAATATTAACATTTCTATTTTGCTTGCATTTTCAAGGAAGAATCAGAAGAGTTTAGATTGTTTTGGTAGCCATGCTTTCAGTCTGTCAGGAGAAATGGATACATATAGACCTCTTCACACCTGCCCTGGAGCTGACAGTAGTAAGATGTTGCCTTCCCTGAGGAGAGCACAGCACATGCCACTTGCCGTCAGCATGTCAGAACACTGCTTTAGCATTTAATTTTTGCCATTTTTGTCTTTTTAGTTCCATATTTAAAATGAATGTAAAAATAAACGTGGTAAAACAAGCAGAGGAGACATATTGAGAGGAGGGGTGGGATGAGAGCAGGAATGGAAACTGGAGCACTAGCTCTGTCTCTCCTCTTTTTACTCTGCCATTTGGAGTTTGCTAGCAAGGCAGCGAAGTGATAGATCTTTTATACCATTCTGAACCAAAAGCCATGCTATAAACGTGTGAGCCCTCCTGTGATGGGCAAAAGAGGATGGTTTTTTCCATGACTCTATTTAATTGTTGTGTGCATCTGTGAGCTCTCTTAAACCCCATCTGTACACTACTTGACAAGCACACAGCCCAGCCTCCCCTGGTCAGAATCAGGCACATGTTGGACAACCCAACTTCTGTGGGAATATCAGGGAAGTGCTTGAGGAAGCTTTCAATGCCCAGGTTAGTAAATGTTCTGCTTCTCAGCCAGAGCTCCTTGTTGTAGCTAAATGATATCTCTATCCCAGGGACAATGCATTTCCTGACATTTTTTCTGTGTGCAGTTTCATGGAGGAGAGGACTTTGATTGCTTTTGGTCCTTTGTGTTGTCTCTCTTGCCTTCTCAGTAGTTGATATTTTGTCAGTGACAGAGAATCTGCACTATTTATGGGTTTTGCACTATAAAACTACTGCAGCCCAGTCACATGGCTTCCTTTCCTAAGCCATCTGTCACAGAGGTCTGGAATTTTATGTGAATGTTGGTTATGCAGACTTAACCCAAGTTTTTTTATTATGAAAAATGTCAGCAACTACAATATTTAGCATTTTACTTTACATTGGTCATTAAACTTGATGACTGTAGCTCTGTTTCATTGCTATAGTTACATAGCAGCTAGGAAGCCAAAAAACACTGGGGTGATCACAGCAGAGCTCTACTGACAGATCCTGGAGCCTGTGCTTGGCATTTACATAGTTAATGTCTTGGGTTTTTGTAACTAAGGTTTATTAATGCTGCTATAAAAATGTATTTGATATTATACAGATGGCATAAGATGTTGTGGTTACTAAGTTATTATCCAGGATAAGCTGCACTGTCAAATTCAGGGCTTAAAACTATCACAGGAGATTAAACTATTTACTAAAAAGGGGCAGAAAGATAGAACCAAAGCGTCTTAGTATCAACATATTAGAAGTGTATTTACTTCCCATAAATATAATAAAACATCTCTCTCTTTAAGCTCTATGATTGAAAATGTGAACTTTGCTAGGCAGGAGGAAGAAATATAAGAGGTGCCTGAGTTTCTGAACAAGGCCCAAGCAGATGACTTGCTGTGGTCTAGGTGGGCATCTGGCTGAGGCCCATGGATGCAAAATGGAATCAGGATCTTTGAGTGAGGAGATATTGCTGGGCCCTAAAGTTTCTTCTTCTACCAGGGTTTTCTTTCTGATTAAAAAGATTTCATCAGGCATATTTTACCTTTAAATGAGTCACTGCTAGCAGTGGTAGAAGACAAGGCTGCCTGAAGGAAGCTTGTGCCTTCAGTCCTGTTGGGGTGGCCATGGCACAATTTCAGCACAGGGGAAGGCTTCCCTGTTTCATCACAACTGTTCTGAAGATCATCAAGCAAGGAGAAGTTTCACTGCCCTCTGTTTCACCATTGATTGGTTGACTAATAATCATGCTCCAGCTATAGCTAATGGGAAGGAAGAGAAAGGGATTCTTTCTGCCAGTTTCATCTCTTCCTAAGAGAGAGGTTTAAGAAAGATGCAAGAACTTGCCACATGGACTCTTTTCCGAAGAGCATGGTAAACACTCACACTACAGGTTTATTTTTATGTTACTTAATGAATGTAGGAAGTCTCAACCTGGGTTTATACAACTGTCTGCTACAGTCATACAGCACCTAGCCCCAAATTCCCAAGTGGTATCTGGGCCTTGTGGTGATGCAAAGGAAAAATAGTAGTGATGACAATAACAGGAAGATACAGAGAAGTGTTACTTACAGCATTCTGCATGTTAGACCTATGATGGTATTTCTACAGTCTTTGAATGTTTTCCATCTTGTTCAGGGAAATGCACAGGGCTAGACTCCCAAGGGATCCTCTAGAAGCCACTTCTTTCACCTCTTCCCCTGCTTGACTTTGTAACTGTTAGTAACAACAAGGACTAGTCTTATACTCATCCCTACACACACAGTATGTCAATAGGCACTGCTGCGTATTACGCAGGAGGAGAAAAATGTTGTTGCTTCCATTGGAAAGTTCCATCTTCAGGAGCTTTTCACCATTGCCTGGAGAAGAGGAGACTGAGAGGAGACCTCAGCAATGCTTAGAAATATGTGAAGGGTGAGTGTGAGGAGGAGAGAGCCAGGCTCTGCTTAATGGCATCCAATGGTAGGGCAAGAGGGAATGGGAGCAAGTTGGACCACAGGAGGTTTAGTATTAACCTGAGGAGAAACTTGTTTGCAGTTCAGGTGCCAGAGCACTGGCCCAGGCTGCCCAGGAGCCTGTGGAGTCTCCTTGTCTGGAGCCATTGCAGAGCTGCCTGGACACATTGCTGTGTGAGCTGGTCTAGGTGATCCTGCTCTGGCAGGGGGGTTGCACTAGATGATCTTTCTAGGTCCCTTCCAACCCCTGACATTCTGTGATTCTGTGACTGCAAGAGGAGGAGTTTATACTCTTTTTCTGTGGTCTCAGAGAGGGTAAGGCAGAGAATAGTGAGCTTTCCTTCCCTTGTTGTTCTTGTACAGCTGAGCAGCACTTGTCCCTTTGTGAGCAGGAGCTGCTCTGAGAGCTTCTGCGAGCCTGGAAAGAGAAGTTTGGTCTCAGCCCTGCAATCAGTGGCTGTTTTTTGCTCTAATTGCCTGGTAGGAAAGGCTTTGTTAACTCATGTTGAAGGTTTCCATGAGGGAGAACCTCCTGAAGATGCTTCAGTCTAGTGGTGCCTTTAGTGGCCTAGCCAGGGGAGGTTCAGGCTAGACATTAGGAGGAATTTCTTTGCTGCAAGGGTTGTGAGCCATTGGAACAGGCTGCCCAGGGAGGTGCTTGAGTCCCCATCCCTGGAGGTGTTTAAGAGACAGGTGGATGTTGCATTGGGGAGCATCATTTAGTGGGGTGATAGGGCTAGGAAAAAGGATGGACTGGATAATCTTCAAGGTCTCTTCCAGCTGTAACTGTTCTATGATTCTATGATTCAAAGCATGATTAAGGCAATATGTTATTTAGAGTGATGTAGAAAACCCTAGTGAAAATTTCTCCTGCTGTTCTCCTTTCAGGCACATTTCTTCCCCCCTCCTTCTCTTCCCCCATGATGCAGATGTTGGAATATTTCTGGGGTGT
Organism: Bucco capensis; assembly: GCA_013396975.1. NCBI lineage: Eukaryota > Metazoa > Chordata > Aves > Piciformes > Bucconidae > Bucco > Bucco capensis. The sequence goes on along the minus strand of VWZO01010595.1, from coordinate 217,013 downwards.
GTATTGGGGGAAGGGAGGATATGTAATAGTAATGCTGTTGATGACCTAAACAATGCATTAATGCTTTTAACTGTGAATTGGGGTCATAGTTCTCGGTAAGAGTGAAAAGATCAAGAAGATTTAAAGCTAAACTTTTTTTAAATAAAACTAGATTTAGACTGTATAGGTTATGGTTTAGAGGCATCTTGTTTAAATTCTACTTATTATGTTTAAGCTGAGATGCAGGGATGCCATTACTGGAGCTACTCTTAAGTCTGCCTAAGAGTTGGACATTAACTGATCTAAATCGAAAAGCTGGGTTTAGATTCAGCTAAATTTAAATAAAAGCTTGCCTTTCTATTTATCCTTTAAAAGCACCACATGGTTATCTTGCAGCCTCACCATGGCCATATCTAAACATGTCTCTGTTTCCTGTTGCATGTCAGGGAGCTGAGATAGAAGTGGATGAAAATGGCACTCTGGATTTAAGCATGAAAAAGAACCGAAGCCAAGAAAAAGTTATGCCTCTCACTTCTTCCAGCACAGCACTTCCCACTCCTTCCTCTTCTCCTTTCAAAACAAGCAGCATCCTGGTAAATGCAGCCTTCTACCAGGCTCTCTGTGAACAGGAAGGCTGGGATACACCAATCAACTACAGCAAGACCCATGGCAGGAAAGAAGAAGAAAAAGAGGTATTTTTTTCTGTTCCTAAATGCCTTTTTTCCCTTGGATGAGTGGGCATCTGATGGTCTTTGAGATGACCAATCTAGTGCAGTTTAAAGGGAATCAATTTCCTCAGGTAAAGGTTTGTGAACACTGGGCTGGCTTTAATGCCTTCTTGGATGTGGCATAAAAATCACTACTCAGATAAAACATCCTGCTCTCAGAAACTCCTTGTGAATGCCTGTGAGTGTCTAAGGAAATGCAAGTTAAGCACCATTAGAGGCTACTTTTTGTATAATGTTCCTAATGGCTCAGTCCTGGAGCACATACACCCAAATGATCTAGGGATCACTTGGAAAACAAAACAAAAACAAACACCAAGAAAGCTCCACAAACCAAACAAAACCTAAGTAAATTAAAAAAAACAACAAACACAATAAATCAAATCCAAAGTAAGGTGGTTTTTTTTTTCATGCTGAAATACAAAATGATTTTTCCACGCCAGTTCTTTATAATTCTAGGTAACTCATGAACTAAGCATTTAAAACCATGCTTAGAATCTTGCCTACAATATTCTTCCAGTGAATTATTTTTTTATTCTACATTTAGTATACTTAAAGTAATCTCTACCAGTAAGTCTTAAATCTCACAAGTAACTCCAGTGGCCCAGAAGCTAGTCTGAGAGCACCAATTCAGCAATGAAGGTTTGAGTTACAACAAGTAGCACAAAAGGCTGTGTACAGAATTTCCACCAACTATGATATTTTATATCCCAAAAAGTAACAGCATAGAAAACCTAGATGAGACTAGAGAATTCTCTTCCCTTTTCAAGCTGTCCTAGGAAATGTAAGAGGCCAAACAAGAAAATGCAGTTGTAGGAATAATGATGAGCAACTGAAGTTTTAGCAAATCTTTTTATTTTATCCAACTTTTATGGCTAATCATCTAGACATGCCACTTCCAAGTTGGTAATTGTGTAGATTTGGGTTTATTTCTGGGGTGTTTTTATGTATTCTTTTTTGGCAGTGTGGCAGCACAGTCTCCTTTCTTTGTCTTTCTTCCCTATTCTTCTGTTTTGCTGTCTGGAATTACTTTTTTCTCTTGAGCCTGGCTATTAGAATATGGATTGCTTGCATTTTTCTTGAATCAGGGAGGGATCACCAGCACCTTTAAAGACTATAATTAGATAAAATCTTGCTATTTAACCCTGACAAGCTTGAGTGTCAACTTTCTGAAGCAGTAGAAAAGATGTCGCAATGCAGAGTTTTTATTAAGCTTCAAATACATTTCCTCTCTCTTTGCTTTTATATATCAAATAATAGCATTTGAACATTATGTTTATTTCAAAATTATCTTTTGGTCAAATATTGAAAATGGCAGTTCAAGAATCCTAGAATGCTTTGGGTTGGAAAGGAGCTCTGGAGCTCAACTAGTCCAACCCCCCTGCAGTGGGCAGGGACATCCCCAACTAAACCCTACAGCATAGACAGGTGTAAATCTACTTAGGGGATCCAGGCCTTCAAGTCCAAAAATACCTGGAAATAACAGATAATTCAGCTGGGTGAAGGAAAGAAAATCAGCCCTGAGCAGAGATCTGTCTAAATGAGACCACTGAGACAGTTTGCCCCAGGGTGGATTATTTCCTAGGGGCTGAGTTGTCTTGAAGAGTACTTTACAGTCACCTCTGTGGGGCTGATGATGCTCCTTAGCTCAGCAATGAGAGCATGAAGCCTGTATCAGGGTTTTGGAGTAGTTTTGACAGGAGGCAGCAGGCTGAGGGCTCAAACTCTTGCCCATTCATGCCACATGATGACAAGCAGATCCAGCTTGGAGAGAAGCTGGAAGCTGCTGCAGGGATCAGTCAGTGCCACACACTTGGCAGGGGACCTGGTGTGCTGCTTCTCCTCCCTGCTGCCACTGCAGCTCGGAAAAGGCTGTGGCAGGAGCTCCTTCACATCCCCCTCAATCCTTGCTTGACTTTCAGAAGGCTGTGATGTGTGGCTGGCTGTTTCCCACTCCCTTACTGGCAGAGGGAGCTGGAAGCATCAGCAGACTACCCAACAGGACATAAAGGTCTGTACTCAGGCACTCCTGCTCCTTCCATTCAGTGCTTTGACACTGTGCAGTGAGTCCCTAACAAAAGATCTGGCCCCAAACCTCTGCTGTGAGCTTCTGGGATCCTAGGGAGCCTTGACATGTCCAGTGATCTCAGGGCCAGAGGCTCTGTTTTGCAAATCAAAGTCTGGCAGTTATCCTCATGCAAAGAAAATGACTGATTATATCAATTTCTAATTCATTGTTATCTGGTTCATATGCACAACAGTTGCTTAATTTTGGTGGTAATTTCCAGAAAATATTGTCTCTCTCTCTCTCTCAGTGAAATAGCCTGTCCAGATGCCCCCTTAAAAAAAATAAATGAAAAAAAATCTGACTTTGGAAAAAGCTCAAAATCTCTCCAAAGGAAAGCACTGAGAGATAACTAGAGCTGTCAGTTAGTTCAACTGTCAGTTCTCCAAAGATTTCAGGGCTTAAAAATGTTAAAAGTGCCAGATGCTATTATCTGTTATTCATGTTACCATTATGTTCTGGTCTTTGCTGAAATCAATATAAACTTCCATCTGTATATTAATGGAGTTTCCATGCTTCCTCTCTGTAGTGTGCATGTGTGAACACACACATGCTCTCTGCACACCAAGTAGTGCTGTTTGGGCTCATTGGGCTGCTTCTGATTCTCCTTTTAGTCTAGAAGCCTTCAGGATTTTAAGAGCAAATCGACTCAAATGGGAAAGGAAAAATGATACAGCAAAAGGTTGGACTTGACAAAGCTGTGACCATCATCACCTAACAGAGCAAAAAGGGGGAAATGCTAAAAGTGTTTTCCCAAAGGATTAACTCTCCCTCTTAAATGTCAGCAGAAGAACAGAAGCCAAGGCATGGTGCTCTACCCACAGACCTAAGCACAGAGGACAACAAATATTTGATCTTTAGGTCTGATCTACTCTTTTCAGATAGGCACAGTCTGACAATCCCTTGTGTTCTCCTGTGGCCCCTGGTGCCATAACTGTGCCGACAGCAGAGGGAGCATTAAACTCATTGCCCACGGGAAAGTGTGGGGAGTGATACCCATGTTCCTAGAATCCTTGTATGGGTAGGATGAGCTCATTAGCCTTCTGGCAGTCATCCTAGGAGAAGGACAACTCTGATTCCAAACCCGGGCAGATGGAGCTCATTTAGCCCTGGAAGGCCTTCCAGCTAAGAGGTTAAACCTCCATCCTAAGGACTTGGCTTCCAGCGTCCAAGCTTGCTAGGCCCTGGCAGATGAACCTTAGGACTAAAGGGTGGGTCCAGCTCTGCACATGCTGTGTCTCACCTAAAAAAATCCATTGCTCAGGCTCGAGGGTGCTATCTGCTATCCTCTTTTTATCAGCACGCTTGGAAAAGGCGCTGAGGAGGAGCATGGATGGAGCCCTCCCTGGAGCTTCATTTGCCAAGCCTAGCCACGACTCTTTTCAGAGAGGCATAACCCCTTGTGGGCTACATGTGCTGATGTAAGGATCCTAGAAAGGATGAGTTTTGGTTTTCCTTTGCCTGCATTCCCTTTGCACTCTCTTCCTTTTGCAGCCTCTACCCATCTGAAGGTTTCATGCTGCTTGTATAATACCAAGTGTTCCATAAGGTGCTAAGACAATGCTGTAGAAATCAGCTGTTTAAATGTCTATAGCTCTCCCTCATTCCTGGGAAATATATTAAGGGAAGTTAACTAGGACACAAGCTATTTCCACTTATATTCCTTATTAGATAGTTTTTCTTTTTCAAAAGAGCATTTCCTATGAAACTGTTGGTGTTCATCTCTATGTGTGTGTACAGCTATTGGTTTAAAAACATGACAAATCTTAATAGGTCAGTCAAGGAAATTCATAATTAAGGTTTGGAAAAAAACAAATCTTTCCAAGATAGAAAATGAAAATCCCTCTGTTCTAAAGCCTCCAGTATCAGTCATGCTGGTGGCTGTAGAGGTACTCATGACAGCCTTCATCTTGCAATCTTATTTGTGTTAGATGATTTAGGTGATTCAGTGAAACATCATCAAATGAAGCCCTGAACTGTAATGCTGTAGTATTTTGTCAAACCTTAATATACATTATTCTTGATTAATCCTCTGTGTGCTGCAGCTATCAGACAGTGACATGATGAATAAGTCACACACAAGTTTCTGGTCTATCAGCAGCAAAAAGACCAAGAGATATCTTCCATTTGAGATAAAGAACACAAGCTACATCGATGAAAGTTTTCCTTTAGAAATAAAATTTCAAAAGCCTGGAAGAAATATCTACTCAATAATTACTATGAAAGAGTGTTTAGAAAAAGCTGAATATATCTATTTTTGCTTCCTATATTTGTAGCAGATGAAATTACTCCCCAACCAACTAATCCCACAAATGTGGTTGCTAAAAATCAGTAGTAATTGATACAGCACTAAGATGGCAAGGTTTCTATATGTCTGTGTAGTGTGAGTTGCAGTAGGCAGTAGGTAGCCAGTACCAGAAAGCAGAAGGAAGTCATATTGAGGATCCAGTCTCCAAACAGGCAAAGAGGAGCTGCCAGAATTGAGGACCATATGGAAGCTTTATCAGAAGAAACACCCCCGCAGAGCTTACAAGTCCCGTTAGGCAGAATCTCCATTTTCAGTCCAGATTCTCCTCAGCTCTCTGCTCTGTGTTAACAGCTCTGCAGATATCCCTGTCCCTCTGTCCTGGCACGTTTTTCAGCTGCACAAGCCCAGATCATCTATGGCAGCAGCCCCATGAGTTTAGCAGGAGCTGGGAGCTTTTGCCCCTCAAGCAGAGGCAGCAGTTTCAGCTCCTGCAGGCAGTAAGCTGTGGGCAATGCCTACTTGAGCATTGCAATGGAGTCCCAAAACCAACAACAGGTCCCAGAAGGGATTAATAGAGATTTGGTGATTGATGCTATGGCCTTTGGAGAATTCTTGAATGATACAATATCCACAGAGCATCCCTCCAGAAAGGAAATGCTTGTATNTTCCCGTGGGCAATGAGTTTAATGCTCCCTCTGCTGTGGGCACAGTTATGGCACCAGGGGCCACAGGAGACCACAAGGGATTTTCACACTGTGCCTGGGAAATGCTTGTACTTCACAAAAATAACAATAACTGAAGGCATTCGTTCTCAAAATAGCATAAACAAACCTGTTCTCAATGTGATCAGAGGAGATCTTCCAGTAAATAAAAATCTGTTTTCCCTTCAGGACTCCAGATTTCCAAAATGCCCTCCCAAGGGAGCAAATACTCATGGACCATACCATCCATCAAACAGCTCTGTAGCAGTGATGGTTTTAATCTACAAATACTAGAAACCAAGAACTGCCCTTAGCAGCCTGCTACTAAGAAGAATTCCAAGTGGTTTTTGCTCTTATGATTTTTACTGCTTTTTGGAGAAGATAACAAATCATTTCATTCTACACACCTGAAAGGCTTTTCATTTACATTTGTATATGTGCAATAGGCTTTTTTATTTAATGATTGCAATGATATCATTTACAGTGCAGTGGTGCTCCCTTCTGCTCTATACAAAACTCAATTATGTGCTTGCAGAGACAAAAATGAAGATGCTTGTGGAAATCTTGTTTAGCTCTATATATTCAATAACTGCTTTTATTTTCTCAATGTATTTTTGTTTAGTTTTTGTCACCATTTTATAAATGTAAAGCAAGTTTTCCCTATGCACCTCTTAAAGCAGTATCTGCCTTCAGAAAAAATTTCACAAATATACAGTTCAACATATTGAAAAGTCTAATTATAAGATCCTGAAATGGTGATGTGCTAAAGTTTCTTCATCTCTCTCCATCATTTCTTAAGACTCTTGCCACAGCAAGTTAGCTGTCGACTATATGGGAGGCCTTGGAAAGAGAAACCTTTTGTCACATTCTTATCTAATCTTTCAGAAAGATCCAGTGAGCTCTCCAGAAAACATGGAGGAAAAGAAGTACCCAGGAGATGTCTCCATCCCAAGTCCTAAACCCAAGCTCCATTCAAGAGATCTCAAAAAGGAACTCATCACGTGAGTCACAAAAAATGCCTCATTTTCTGCCTGACTACTCTGTTGTTCTCAGCACTGCTTTGGAGTTGATTTGCAGGAGCTGAGGAAGGAGACTTGTATGGCAGGTTACTGTAGGTAGTTAGTTCCCTGTTGTGTTTATGCAACTGGGCAGATGTGAGGTCCAGAATGGACCAGGTAGGGCAGATTTATGATGAGTGGTATACTGGGTATCACTCCTTATCCCTCAGATAGACAGGTGACAAATGGAGTCCTCCTTGTACAAAACACACAGTTTTGTGGTGCACTACAGATTGGCTGGGATAGTACTTCCATAATTAAATGAACTTTATTTGGACAACTGTCATTATAGATCCCCTGTTGAGAGTCTGGGGAGAAGTGCTAGGGATTTCTCAGATAGGAAACATGAAGAGTTCATAACAAGATAAAACATGACAGGATCTGCCCTTGGGTTTTCCAACCTGTATAAAATCTATGTTTAAGTGCTTCATCTGCTTCCTTCAAAGCAGAGCTAGTTATTCTGTCCTGCTGAAGATCTGAGAGAGCTGGGTCTCTTCAGCCTGGACAAGAGGAGACTGAGAGGAGACCTCAGCAATGCTTAGAAATATGTGAAGGGTGAGTGTGAGGAGGAGAGAGCCAGGCTCTGCTCAATGGCATCCAATGGTAGGACAAGAGGGAATGGGAGCAAGTTGGAGCACAGGAGGTTTAGTATTAACCTGAGGAGAAACTTGTTTGCAGTTCAGGTGCCAGAGCACTGGCCCAGGCTGCCCAGGAGCCTGTGGAGTCTCCTTGTCTGGAGCCATTGCAGAGCTGCCTGGACACATTGCTGTGTGAGCTGGTCTAGGTGCTCCTGCTCTGGCAGGGGGGTTGCACTAGATGATCTTTCTAGGGCCCTTCCAACCCCTGACATTCTGTGATTCTGTGATGCACAAATTCACACTTTGGGAAAACAGGTTAATACTCTCTTCCCGAGTAGAAACTCACTGCCTCTCTCTTAAGCTCCAAAATTTTACTGTCTAAAACTGCAAAGAAATCAGCATAACTCCATTAAATTTTCCTGCATGCAACAGCTTATTTCAGTTTAGAATCCTTGCAGAACAATTGCTCCAACCAGCTCATAACACTAGCCACTGGTTAAAACCTCATCTAGGCTCTTCACAAAACCCCTTTGGATTCATATCAACACCATGTTGATATCAATAGAGTGATAATCAGCTAGTACTTGGCAATCATTGATGCCACTATTCATCCTGTCCCACCCCAGAGTAGATGTCTCTAGGCAAGGGCACTCTGCATCTCTTGGTGCCGATAGTCCCTAACGCAGCACTGCAGGCTCACCCAGGAAGAAATGAGTCACATCCCATCACCTTCTGTCCTGCTCCCCAGACTCAGTGGCACTGAATTGGTTAGATCCACCTCTGTCTCTCGAAATTACAGTCCCCTGGGGCAAGCTGCTGTGAAGAGTGATTCTTTCACCTCATGCCGTGCAGTGTGTGTGTGTTGTCTGCTCTCCACGTTCTGTCTGCAGTTCTAGTTCATGACCTAAATTGCTACAAGGTCAGGTTTGCATTGCCTCTTCTAAAACAAATGCTGCATGCAACAATCACTGAGAGTTTATCTGCTGAAGACTAATGGCTTTTCTTTTGTAATATTTATTCCTTTGTAATACTGACCTGGTTCGAGATGTCTGTACAATACTTTTCTACTCTCCTGGATAATAATTCCCAGAGTATTTACACAGGCAATGATCAGCTTACAGTGGGGTTAGTCTATTTTCAGAGAATAGAAACAGGCATCTAAAATGTAACTGTCCAGAAAGAGTTTTATCAGAAAAATCTATAGGTAATACAGGGAACAGTCTGCATTTCTATGATCCCACTGAGCTCAGAACTTGTACAGAACAATTCAATACAGGTGGCTCCATCATGAGGAAGGTTTTAATATGGCATAGGCACTTGCAGAAAAGCATTTTCTGATGTGATTAGCTCAGTGAACTGATTTATAAATACCACCTCCTAGCACGTGCTTTCTCTTTTTCCATGCCAATCCTCTTGCCCACAACTGCACTGCTCAGGTTGAACTGGGCTGTGAAAATGAGCCTGATTTCTCTTCCTAAGGCTTCTTTACAGATTTGGAAATGTTCCTAGCACCCTTTTAGTTTTAAACCATCATTTCTCATTGAGCTGAGATCCATCTCTTGTGCTTCTTCTGAACTTCAGCTGTGTGAGCTTGGTGTGCTCTCTGTTCTGCAAGCAACCCTAACACACAAGTCTTCACTTCTGTTAGCAAAGAAAGGTTGGATGTGTTTCCAAAAGAAGTGCCTTATTTTAGTCATAAGTAGAGGGGGTTATTTTGAATATTAGTGTTCTGTAGCCTGTGTTATACAGGAGGTCAGATCAGAATCTTAATTGCCAACATTTATGAATTGCTGTCAAAATTTGATGCCAGTAATGAAAATGTCCTTGGAACAACCCGAGCTGTAACCAAAAAATCTACACAAAGCATGGTGGTTTCACATAAGATAAATAAATAAGTAAATTAAAGGGGTTTGACTCATTTGCATAGTAGAAATAGGAAAACTTCTTTCCAACCCAGTAATAACTGAAAACTAGGAGTGTTGTGTAAGCTCTGCTAGTTTTTCTAGTGTTGAGATGCATCATGATTAATGTGATAGCCCTAAGGACCATTGTGCAATTCAGTGTATCCCAGAATGTTAGGGGTTGGAAGGGCCCTAGAAAGATCATCTAGTGCAACCCCCCTGCCAGAGCAGGATCACCTAGACCAGCTCACACAGCAATGTGTCCAGGCAGCTCTGCAATGGCTCCAGACAAGGAGACTCCACAGGCTCCTGGGCAGCCTGGGCCAGTGCTCTGGCACCTGAACTGCAAACAAGTTCCTCCTCAGCTTAACACTAAACCTGCTGTGGTCCAACTTGCTCCCATTCCCTCTTGTCCTACCATTGGATGCCATGGAGCAGAGCCTGGCTCTCTCCTCCTCACACTCACCCTTCACATATTTCTAAGCATTGCTGAGGTCTCCTCTCAGTCTCCTCTTGTCCAGGCTGAAGAGACCCAGCTCTCTCAGCCTGTCCTCCTAGGGCACATGCTCCACTCCTTTCAGGATCTTGCTGGCCCTGTGCTGGACTCTCTCCAGCAGCTCCCTAGCCTTGTGGAGCTGAGGGGCCCAGGACTGGACACAGTGCAGGGTAGGGTGTGCTCTGTGGTGTATTATATATCCCCTAATTTCTCCTTGTATCTTCTTTGCATAGCTGTCCAACTCCAGGATGTGATGGGAGTGGTCATGTCACAGGAAACTATGCCTCACACCGCAGGTAAAGAACAACAAGCAAGAAATAGAGTTGTTGTTTTTTAGCTGTTGTCATCTTTGAACCTTTTTATGTCAACCATGGATAAGTATTCAAAAGTAGTTTACAAAGAATAATCCTTAGAGAAATGGGGCTGCTTTTCCTGGCTTTGTTTTGTGGTGTGAAGGTTTGGACTCCACAGACTGGTGGAGTTGAGCAGCATAAGCTTTGTCCTGTAGCTCATATCTTAGCTGAGAGCTGTTGGTAAGGCATTCAGAGAAGTTTTCCTTTCCCCCAGTGCACAAGCACTCTCTGGACAGACACTGCTGCATGAGGTTTTAAATGACAGTTCTGCAGATATCTCTGTGAATAGCTTCGAAATTCATCATTTAGGAAGCTAAATTTTCTTCCAAATAGCCTACAGTCATTTGCCAATATCTGAGGGCTGAAACAATTATTTTCTGCCTCTCCTTTTGGGAGAAGGGTGGAAGCAGCTTCTGCCTTTTTCCAGGCGTGTAGACCAGATGTTCTACCTGACCTTCATGTAGGCAACATAAATGAAGGACTCTGTGCATCTCTGCCTCTCCATGCAAAGCTTTACAGGGGCTTAGAAACCTTTGGCCCTGACTCTCTACTTTCCCAGTAATTTAAGAAACTCAGTCTGATATTGACTGCTCCTCTTTTGCCAGGAGTAAATATTTGAGCCTCTCTTTTTCCCATTATAATTCATAGATTGTGTGGAAGTTGCTGTTCTAAGAAAAAAATGTTCTCTTTCAATGAAACATTTCACATTATGGTTTGGTTTGGGTTTTTTTTTTCAGTGTTTCTGGGTGCCCATTAGCTGACAAGACATTAAAATCCCTTATGGCTGCTAACTCTCAGGAGCTTAAGTAAGTATTGATAATAGCACAAATGTTATTGTTATTTATCTTCTATCAGCATGTTCCCTAGGTTAATGCAGTTGTTCATTTGAATTGCTCTGAGCTACATCAAACCTTTGTCCAAAACTTGAAGCAAATTGGTCTGAAAGCTTTTGAGAGAAATAGAGTTTACTTTTCTCCATTTGTCTTTCTTCATTTTTGAACCTCTTCATTTTCATGAATTAACCAGGACCTAGGGGGAAAAATTGTAAACACTAGGAGAGAGAGAAGCTGCTCTCAGAGTATTTCTGAATCAGAGAGAAATAGAAAATATCTAACATGTAAGGCTGATCTGGCAAATAACTCAGTCTGCTCCAGTTAGAATAAATTAGAATTATTTAGTTAGAAATAAATCTAGTTAGAATAAATCTCAAAACAAGACTGGCATTGCAAATCATCTTTTATCATTCACCACCATATACTATGAATTTATTGTCACTGGAGCAGACATCAAGTCATATGATTTTGTGCTGGCATAATTCTCACCATGAAATGTCACTCTGAAAAGGACTGTGCAGCCTCTGCTCTATAGACAGATGTATAGGGACATATGAATATTTCAGAAATCTGTAGTCAAGAGAGGCACTGGCAACCAGTCATCTGCTTATTGAATCAGCTTTGTCACTAAGGATGTGGGGAAGAGGAAAGGATAATTACAGTTCTTTCATAGCTTTCCCTCTGCTACTTGGAAATTGGATCCCAGAATGGATGGCCTGGAAAAAAAAAACCTCATGAATGTGTATAAAAAAAGGGCAGAGAGAATCCCATGACTGTCCTTTCTGTCCTTTAGGTTCATGCCTAGCCTGGATAGGAGAAACCAAATTGTGCTTCTAGCTCTTTTATGCTGTCCTAATGGTGTTTAGATTACGTTCAGGCTTGATTCAGTGATAGCCACAGGTCAGCTTCCTCAGACCAAATGTGACTGGTCTCGTCGTGGCTAGGCTTGGTGAACAAAGCTCCAGGGAGGGCTCCATCCATGCTCCTCCTCAGCGCCTTTGCCAAGCGCTGATAAAAAGAGGATAGCAGATAGCACCCTCGAGCCTGTGCTATGGATTTATTTTAGGTGAGACACAGCATGCACAGAGCTGGACCCACCCTTTAGTCCTAAGCTTCATCTGCCAGGGCCTAGCAAGCTTGGACGCTGGAAGCCAAGTCCTTAGGATGGAGGTTTAACCTCTTAGCTGGAAGGCCTTCCAGGGCTAAAGGAGCTCCATCTGCCCGGGTTTGGAATCAGAGTTGTCCTTCTCCTAGGATGACTGCCAGAAGGCTAATGAGCTCATGCTACCCATCCAAGGATTCTAGGAACATGGGTATCACTCCCCACACTTTCCCGTGGGCAATGAGTTTAATGCTCCCTCTGCTGTGGGCACAGTTATGGCACCAGGGGCCACAGGAGACCACAAGGGATTTGCAGACTGTGCCTCGACTGGTCTCATCCTCTAGTATAACAACCTGAATTCTAAACAAGACACTGAGCTGATGGTAGCTGTGGGCTTGCCCCTACTGGAGGAGCAGCAAAAGGGCAAAGAAAGGCTATTTCTCTGGACTACTCTTGCAAGCAATTCCCAAAGCCAGGAGGTAAACTGACACACTGGCACAAGAGTTCAGTTTTTCCATCCCTGAGCCTGAAAGCTCTCAAACTGAGGTTCAGCTTGTTTCCAAAAAGAGCAGCTCAAGAAGCAAGGAGCTGACTTGGGAAAATGCTGACAAATTTGAAATCGTTTGCTGAGTCATATATATTTGTCCCTGCTTCTGTTGGCTTTCTGCCACACATAGACACTCACACAAATATTTTGAATAGCTGCTCCTCATGCAGCACCCCCTCCCCTCCCCATAGTCATGTGTGAATAAGGAAATTTGCATACCAATATGGTTATTTTTCCACTAAAGCTTTGAGAGTTTTGGTCATGCCATAAGGAAAGAGGAGCAACAGCATATGACTTAAATGACAAACTGCACACTCTACACCATGTATAATAAGTGTGTTGTGAAAGACAAAGTCAAAGTTCATGGACATTTCACAGACAGAAATATGTTGCACAAGGCACTCAGCATTTCATTTCAATTAGCTAGGAAAAGAGCAAAAATCAAAATCTGTTCACAGACAATTTGCAAAAGGAAAAGAAAAAAAAAAAAAAGAAAGAGCTAAGTAAAATGAGTTTCCACCAATGCACTACCTTCTCTTAGCTTCCTGCAAAGATTCTTCAGGTGCTACTGGAAGCAAAACTCTGCTTTTGAGAAGTGTTGGCTAACTGCAATCTTATGCCCCAAACTGCAGTTGTGCTTTCACTGCTATAGCCTAGTGATATCAACAGTTAATTTTACTATTTCTATGTGAGCAGAGGGTATAAATACTCACAGAATCAGGCCACAAAAGTACCCTCATGTAGTCAGGCATGAATAGGAAAAAGCTGTGTGATTTTTTTTCCCAAATGTTATTCATGTTTAATTGCCAGAATCAAGATATAATTTTGGCTTTAATGATGAAACTCAAAGCCAGCAAAGATACAAGGCTTCCATGTGATCTACAGTTTGGAAATATGGAAGATCTGTTCAGAAAGTGAGCCTTTGGGTCAAATTCAAGAAATTTTTTTATCTGAGGATTCTTGCTGCACAGAGCAATATAAAGCAGTCAAATTAAAACCTACTAAATTTGAGGATGACTCAAATTTTTAAAGCTATAAGGGATAATTATGGCTGATTATCCTATTTCATCAAAGAGCTTGTTTATCAAGCCTCAAAGAATTGTTAAATTGTCCTTGAGAAAGATATTTGTTTACAGTTCAGAAATGTTAAGGAATAAGTAGTTAGTCCTATCCTTAGAGCACTTCTTGCAGTGGTTAAATGTCATTTTTGGGGAAGGGTTCTAGCAGTTCTACTTAGGTTTCACACATCACCTTGATGCTGATCCATATTGCACAGGCAGAATGACATAGTTCAGTTAATGGTTTTCTCAGCTGACTTCTGTGAGTCTGCCTTAACTACAGTTCACATCCAACCATCCCTGTGAGCTTTCTAGGGAATAAAAGTACCAGAAATGCTCCTAGATCTGCAGCTCAGTGCATCAACTTTACAGGCAGTTGTAATTCATCTACCTGTAGTTGATCAACCCTTATGGAGAAGGGAACAACATAACAGCTTCTTGAGATGCAGTTTAAAGTATTTCTGTGTGGATTCACTGAGAGATTTGTTCTTGGAAAACTGACCTAAAGAATTGCAAAAAGAATCTGTAACCTATGCTCATCTGAGAGTTGACATCACTCAGCTTGAGCTCCTGGGGCTTCTGAGTCTCCAACATAAATCTGATTTTCTTGGCTCTTCACTGGAGTCCACTGGATGACTTCCTAAGCTGGAGCACCAGTCCAAACAAATCAGCCAGTTAAAAGCTGATCAAGATCCACAGTGTTGCTGACTATAGGGCAATACACTGTTGGTTTATCATGTACTGTGGAGTTATATCTTGTATTTGGAAAAGCCAAGCCAGTGGTCAAGCTTAGGAGTCTTCCTAGTGCATCTTCTTACTCAATTGTCAGCAGTGCACCTGAAATATCATCTTGTAATTTCCTCAGCACTGATAATAGCTCAGCCTCAAATCTTCCATGACTTCAAGTACACTTTGGCCTCTAATCTGGTTGTGAAATCTAACTTTTTGACTGAAGTGGTAAATGCAGATGGGGAGATTCAAATTTAATGTCTTTAAGCCTGTAACTCTCAGAGTCCTGATCTGAATGTCTCCTGCAAAAAAGCTCTTAATGAGTTAAAATTCACATCCAGGCTGTGCAGACAGCTCTTCCATCTGAGATCACCTGATAAACAAGTAGCCAAAATTAATACCCAGGTGTTCTGGATTTACTTGTGAGCATTCACACTCTCCAGACATGCTGCCTGCTCCAGAGGACATTGTGCTCAGTCCTTGTCCCACACTCAGGTGTGGGACAGGTCAACATCTAGCTCTACATAGCAGAGCTGGCACTCTGCAACCCACAGCTCTAGCTTTGCTGTCAGTATGAGCTATGTCATTCTGCCAAAATATTTTGTGCAGGAAATGTCATCATGAAATGTTTTGATGTTGTCTTTAAAAAGAAAATGAAGTGTCCCCTTTCTTCAGTTGAAATTATTTGCTGAATTCTACTTGAATCAATGAATAACTCTGGGCATGTCCAAAGCAAATCACAGGTTTGACAAATTAATTGTTCACAGAAAACTACTTTTAAAATATTCTATGAAGAGATACACCTGCACACCCAAATGTGATATTACAGTTATATTTGTAGGTGTTTCCCATGGCAGCCTACCAATGACTACATTAAATCCCCCATGTCCTCAGCTCAGGAGAGATTCAGTGACAACTGAGACTCCTAAGAGAATATTGAACACCACAAGTCTCCTTAATGGTTCAGTGCAACATTACTTGGCACAACTCTTTCTGTATCTCTGAGTCTCCGTGAAAATCTTAGTATTCCAAAGGCTCCTAGGGATGCTTAGCATCAGAACTTTGTGCTGTGTAACACACAAACAAGGAAAGGGCTGGCACTGCTTCTAAAGGTGCTTTGTTCTTGTGTGCTAAGGTGGCTTTCTCTTCCCTTCAACAGCCCTCGAGAAACAGAACCTCACACAAGAAATAAAAAGGGAAAGGAAAGGGAAGGGAAGAGTAGAGGAAAGGGAAGCGGGGGAAAAGGCAAGGAAAGGGGGAAGGAAAGGAAAGGGGATTGGAAAGGAAAGAGGGATGAATGGAAAGGAAAAAGGGGATGAAAGGAAAGGAAAGGGGGAAGGAAAGAGGAAAAGGGGGAGGAAGAAAGGAAAGGAAAGATGACAGAAAAGGGGAGGGGAAAGGGGGAAGGAAAGGAAAGGGGGAAGGAAAGAGGAAAAGGGGGAGGAAGAAAGGAAAGGAAAGAGGAAAGGGGGAAGGAAAGAGGAAAAGGGGGAGGAAGAAAGGAAAGGAAAGAGGAAAGGAAAGGGGGAAGGGAAAATCTCTCTGAACTTCTGAGATGGAAGGTGCTGCCAGTAAGGTCCTGCTCCAAACCCCACAGAAGTCAGTAGCAAGACCCACTGACTCCAGCGGGCTTTTGGAGCAGCAAGCAAGAAGCTCAGCTTCCATAACCACAGCAACAGTCAGGATTCTTTCTTTTCATTGTATGGGTAGTTTAGTATTAAACCTTCATACTTGAAAAAGGTTGTTGCACACAGAAACCTCTTTAACTATGAGACATGAGCATAATCCAATTGCCAAGCTGAATACCCAATTGAATCCACTGCTAGTCCTGTTGTGTGCTTACACTTCTAGAATATACAAATTATTAAATCTAAATTCTGGCTCTTACCTACTGATGCCCAAAGGTAAAACAGCTTCTCTGCTTCCATTTCCCCCTCTGTAAATGCTGGCAAAGTGCTTATTTATAGCTGTACCTGGAAAGAGCAGAAAAATAACAAACAAAGAAATAACGGTAAATTTACAAATAGATCTATATCAAGCTGCTTTTTTTTGTTTGTTTACTTTGGTAATGTTGATCTTGCACAGGGGAAAATGTTTGGTGCAAACAGTGTTATAAACTCATTCAATCTAACAGTTTATATGCAATCTATTTCACGTTCCTCTGTTATAAAAGGAAAGATGAGAGGAGCCTGAGTATTGAAAGTAAAACAATCAGCAAGAACTAGTTTTACTAATTCAACCAAAGCTCTGCTGAGCTTTCTTTCCCACTAGAGGAAAGTGCACCCTGTTTGCTGTGTACCTTTGAAGCTGTATTTTGTAAGCTCCCTGTGTTATTCTCTAGGTGCCCAACCCCTGGCTGTGATGGCTCTGGCCACGTCACAGGGAACTATGCAAAGAACCGAAGGTAAATCCCATCCCATCCCATCCCACTGGGCTGCAGGGCTCAGGCCTCTGGCAAGCAGCAGCAGAAAGAGGTGGCTGTTTATTCTCTGTGCTTCTTTCAGTTTATCTGGTTGTCCTCGTGCCAGGAAAGGAGGTATCAAAGTGACTCCTAGCAAGGAAGAAAAAGAAGATCCTGAACTTAAGTGAGTAAAAAAAGCAGTGGTCTACCAGCAGGGAAGGGGGAAAAAAAAGTCCATCAGAGATCAGGATTTGAGCGATGATCTGAGCCACATGAGAATAGTCTAGAGCTGGAGCTGAACCAAGTGTTTGTGCTTCTATTGAGGCTGGTGGAGTCCATCAGCTTGGAGCTTCAGCAGTGAGGAAGGATTGCTAGATCTGCTTGCAGTGGTCCAGTTATTTTAAACAGTGCTTGGAAAATGTCACTTGGTTGGAAAATTTGGCAAAACGAAGGAAAACAAATTATCTCTGCCTGTAGTGAAAGCTTCACGTGTCAGCTAATTAAATCAGAGTGACACCTTCAAAATATGTCCCAGGGAACTGAAATGCATGTAAATCTCATCTCTCTCCTCTATAAATAAATAAAAATTTCCCTTGAAGTGAAAACTGGAAACTCAGTAGAGATTTACTACATCTCTGACTGGAATGCACATTCCCTTAGAGTAAGTCAATGATAACTGCCAGAAGAGAGCTATGAAGATTTAGTTGCACACAGCATTGTTCTTAATACTTACAAACGATCTCTGAGAGGCTGCAAACAATGACAGAGCAGCACAAAAAAATCCCAAAGCTTTCCTTACAAGTATTTGCATGAGATGCTACAAGTTCTTCAGGTACAGGAACTCACCCTCTGCTTCATGCCACAAACCTAGAGAGTGAGGAGAGAATGTTGACTCTCCATACACTTGTAGAAGTGTGATTCATGTTTGTGGTAGAATATCAACTTAAAAGCTATCCAAAAGAATCTTTTAGTTTCTTAGGCTGTATGACTGATTATATTTAAAATTGTCTGATCTTAAGATGAGCTGAAGCTCCCTAACATAGCTTGACATGAGTTGGGTGGTAAGGTACAGTGCATCTCCAAGGATCTTAATCCAGGAAGTGCCACAGGCAGCTGGGAATTGTTTTCTCAGGCTTTCTTGAGGCTGTCATCACCTGCTCTCTCCAGTGGAAATGAGAGTTGTTCTGCTGTGTTTCTGTAGATGTCCAGTGCTAGGCTGTGATGGCCAAGGTCACATATCAGGTAAATACACTTCTCATCGCACTGCTTCTGGTTGTCCTTTGGCTGCCAAGAGACAGAAGGAGAGTCCTGTCAATGGGTCTTCACTATCCTGGAAACTGAACAAACAGGAGCTGCCACACTGTCCTTTGCCAGGCTGCAACGGGCTGGGTCATGTTAATAATGTTTTTGTCACCCACAGAAGGTATAACTTTGTGTTTTTTCTTTCCATTTTCCCTAACATTCCACTGTTGAATTGGCAACATGTGAGTTTACTCTCTGAGTAAATTGTGCTGAAGTCTCTTAAGTAACAACAGAGTTTACCTTGCAGCTGAAGTAATATAGATCAGAATAACTTGAAGAGAGTTGGGATCAACTTAGAATCATAGAATCCTAGAATGGGCAGGTTGGAAGGGACCCTAAAGATCATCTAATTCCAACCTCCCCACACTGAGCAGGGATGCCAATCACTAGCCCAGGTCACCCAGGGCTGCATCCAGCCTGGCCTTGAACACTGCCAGGGATGGAGCAGCCACAACCTCTCTGGGCAACCTGTGCCAGTGCCTAACCACTCTCTGGGGAAAGAACTTCCTCATAATCTCCAATCTAAATTTCCCCTCCTTCAGTTTATAACCATTCCTCCTTGTCCTATCCCTTTCCTCTCTTTTTCTGTGTTCCCATTGCAGTGTGACTTTCCAAGGTCTTGTCTTGAGATTAGCACAGTTTCTATATGGTTTAAAATTTAATAGAGTTCTTTCCTAGGCAAATATGGAGTTATGCCTCTATATCTTTTAGGGAAAATGCAAATATCATTGAAATGTCACCAAAAAAGCTTTAGCAAGAGCAATGGACTAGATGACCTCCAGAGGTCCCTTCCAGCCCAAACGATTCTGTGAGTCTGTGTGATTCTACCAGTGGAAAAGCTGTTTTCAGAAAGTTTGCATCTAAATAGCTAGAACCACAGAAAACAGTAAACATGTAGAATTTGCATGGATTACACTAGTTTAAAGTTATTACAATCTTAGGAAAACTATCGTTACAATTCAGGACTCACATATCTAACCAGTAAAAATAAACAGCACAGTTTTATATGTCACTGTGAAAACAGTAGTATCATTTGACCACAATCAATCAATATCACTCAGAGAATCTGGCTCCAGAATCAATACCTGGCAAAGTTTGGTCTTCTGTCTGTAACAGGAATTAAGTCTATATTCTATTCCTCCTTTCTTTCTAACACTCTGAACCAACTTCTCCAACACAAGAATGTCCAAGATGACATGAACACATTCAGTCAGAATCCAGTGTTATCCTAACTTCATGCTCTACATCCCATATTAAAGCCTTTACCTCAGGACACTTGTGTAAACTGGGGCTAAAAAACCCATGCTAAGCAATATGGTAACTTCCAGGGAATAACATAAGTAGTATGATAGCTAGTTGCAACTCACACTTAAGACTGGATCACACTCCAGATCATGTCAGTTAAAATGAGGGAGTAAATGTATTTTTGTGGTATAATACTCTTCCCTAGAACACTGGCAATCTAACAAGTAACCCATGGCTCTGAGACATCCTTCCAGTTACCTACCTGCTCTGGGCTGATATACTAAGCAGCCTTTAAGAATAAGTGTGTATCCCTTCATAGGTTTTAGCTAAGCAAGTGTGAAGCTAACTTTAAGCCACAAAAGATTTTGTTGGTTTTTTATTTTTCCTGTGTAGAAACACCATGTCTGTTAGCATTTTTGTTTTTAATTTTCACACATACACACACACAAAAAAACAAAACCCAACCGTTTTCCTGTGGAACAAAATTCCCCTTAACTCCTTACTTGGCTGCATGTGAACACAAGTTCTTCTGCCAGTTTTTCAGTGTGTGGGCATTTCTTCTTTGTTATTTATAAAGATACCATTAAGACAGTGCAATTCATCTTAGCCCTTTAGTGGGCCATAAAAATTGCCTCAGATAATTACCAGCTGATGAAATGGTAAGCTTTGAAATAGCAAAATGTAATTTAATGTGAGCAGTGGTTAAAAAGCAAGCTGACTATATAATAGAACCATTCAGAAAAGCTATTACAGTCTATAGGGTATATCCAGACTTACTCTTGTATTGATCATTTTTATGTATCAACAAAATGATACAATAGTTGTGCACCATGGAAATCATCCCGTTGTCCAATGTTTTGATTCAGGATAGTAAACTTGCTATTTGAAAGGCTCATACTGTTCTTTCCTCTCTGGAGCACAAGTCCTCAATAAAAACCATTTAGAGTTTTTATCCATAAGTGCTGGAACTTCAGGAATTCTGTACATGCATCTTCACATAACTTAATAGGAGCTGCCATTGCTATCTTGATTATTCTAAACTATGCTTAAGAGTTGTTTACTTATAGGTTGAGATTTCTGTGCCAATTTCCAAGCTGGAATATACAGTTAAATGGCTTTTGATGAGTTATGTCATTCCCTGAAGCTATGCTATAATGGAGATACTGATGTGACCTTAGGTACAGAGGTCTGGCCAAGTGCATGATAATATTGCCTGAAAGGATTGTTGCCATTTTCAAGTGGGTGCTAATGTTGTTGGGTTTTTTTATCTATCTGTTTCAGCCTGTCTGGTTGTCCTCTGAATGCACAAGCCATAAAAAAGGGCAAAATTTCAGAAGAATTAATGACTATCAAGCTTAAAGCAAGTGGTGGTAAGGAGATTTGTAAAAGATGATGACATTTATTTAGATAGAAGGGCCCTGACTCCCATTTATACTCATGCCCCTTTATGCCATTCTGGCATTAATTTTCACTCCTTTCAGTTGTCTCTAGCAATAACAAATCTTGAATAACAAAAATCTTTGCATGAGACATTACAAAATTCTTCTCTTTTACATTGTGATAACTGAACATTGAAGGTACGCTCCCATCTTGTCTCAGAGCATTCTTTTGTCATTTGGAGATGCTTTTAATATTGGTATTCCTAATAAATTATTAGTTAGAGAGCAGGAGGACTTAGCTGCCTGATAACTAAGGTAAGAAGTGGACTCCTTACCTTGAATACTCCGTGCTTAGCTTCTGTGCCCCATGACAATTTTGCTGACCCATGTAGTGAGTGTGAGGGAGCAATAACCAAATAGATATAGAAAGGAATAAGCAGGAGATTCCTTTCTTACACTGTGCTTTAGTAAGTTGGGCAAAGAGCCAGGCTTCAGAGAACTGAAGTCTTCCTGCCTCTAGCTGCTGAAGAAGAAGGTTGTTTCCGTGGCCAGACATTTCCCTGTGTCCCTGTTATCTCTGAGGCAGGGGCTGCTGCTGACAGAGATTCCAGGCTGGCTCCCCAGGAAGCTCTGGGCAGGGTTTGGGTTTCCAAGCATTCCCAACAGTGACCCAGATGTCTGGGCAGAGCTGCTCTCACAGTGACACCGAGCAGAAGGAGAGCCATGGATTGCCAGCAGCTCTAGCTGCTCAGGGCTCTTCAGGACAAGGCTTTCAGGAGGCAACTCAAGGGATTTTCTTCTTTGCTCTCCAACTTGTGGCGATGTAAAAGTCTCTTTTTCTGTCATGCTTGTTTAGCTTCCTGACAAGTTCCCTTTTGCTGATATTGGAATTTCACTATTTCTCACCTAGAACTAAGGCTGCACTTCTGGAACTTGTTCTGCACAGAGATTTGCTCCTTTTTTGCAGCTAGAGATGAGCTTACTGTCAGCAATTATACTAGTGGAGAAGTTACCCACGGGTGGGCCCTGCAAAACAAGGCTTACATTTCTTTTAAAAGAATAGAATAAAATATAAAAGAAAAGAGAAATAGAAAATAGAAAATAAAATATAATAATATAAATTAAAATAGAATAATATAAAATAAAAATAAAATATAATATGTAAAATAAAATATAAAATAAAAAATAAAATATTAAAAATATAAAAGAGACTATAAAATACAAAATAAAATAGAAAAATATAAAATAAAATAGAAATAAA
>VWZO01010595.1:148020-194831 GCA_013396975.1 Bucco capensis | reverse complement strand
AAAATAAACTATAAAATACAAAATAAAAAATAAAAATATAAATATGAAATAAAATATAGAATACAAAATAAAACATAAAATATAAAATATGAAATTAAATATAAAATATAAAATATAAAATATAAAATACAAAATAAAATAAAACCAACCACAAGAAACCAAAATCAGCCCCAAACCATGCCATTGTAAATATCTTCTCATGTTTTATGCTAAACCTTTCTCTTTCTGGGCAATTTTTCCTTTCTATAGTCTCCAGCTTCTATATGCATGTTGCACTGGAAAAAGCAGAGTTGTGAAACACAAAGACTCAGCAAGCCCCTTCTGTGTTTCAGCTCCTAGAAATGTTAGGAAACAATTCTGCCAATAAAAGCCAACTAAGAGGCAATTTAAGGCTCAATCATTTGTTCAGAGCTTGTTATCTTCCCCTTGTTGAGTAATAGGGAACACAGCTTGCTCCTGATGCTGCCATTTACATGTGGATACCTTCAATCTGATATTGGTATTTTCAACTCTCTGCAGGTATTGAGAGTGATGAAGAAATCAGACACTTGGATGAGGAAATAAAAGAACTGAATGAATCCAACCTTAAAATTGAAGCTGACATGATGAAACTTCAAACCCAGGTATGACGCTGAGGTGGAAGTTTTACCTTTTCTTATGCTATGTTTAAGCACAGTAAATAAATTAAATGCTAAGTAAATGTTTAAGCAGTTAGTGCCCTGTGCATTTGTTTTGCCATCACTCTAGGGCACAGGCACAGTCTGAAAATCCCTTGTGGTCTCCTGTGGCCCCTGGTGCCATAACTGTGCCCACAGCAGAGGGAGCATTAAACTCATTGCCCACGGGAAAGTGTGGGCAGTGATACCCATGTTCCTAGAATCCTTGGATGGGTAGGATGAGCTCATTAGCCTTCTGGCAGTCATCCTAGGAGAAGGACAACTCTGATTCCAAACCCAGGCAGATGGAGCTCGTTTAGCCCTGTGAGGCCTTCCAGCTAAGAGAAGGACACTCTAATAAAACCTCTGTCCTAAGGACCTCGCTGCCAGCGTCCAAGCTTGCTAGGCCCTGGCAGATGAACCTTAGGACTAAAGGGTGGGTCCAGCTCTGCGCATGCTGTGTCTTACCTAAAAAAAATCCATTGCTCAGGCTCGAGGGTGCTATCTGCTCTCCTCTTTTTATCAGCATGCTTGGAAAAGGCACTGAGGAGGAGCATGGATGGAGCCCTCCCTGGAGCTTCATTCGCCAAGCCTAGCCATACATACTCTAGGGCACTTAAAATTGCCAACATCCTACCTGCTTTTTTTTGTCAAGTTTTTGTTTGTTTTCAGTAAATAAGCAGCAGATTCCTGAGTATTGTTTTTAAATATCTGATGAAAGACAAATTCAGGGCAGTTTGGAGCTAGTCTTGGCAAGCTTAAAAATCATATTTACCAAACAAAACATTAATTTTCCTTTGTTGACCAAACCCTGCAGAACCTTGTGACTGTGGTTTTTAGAGAGGATATTACCTCTTACCAACACACTTCAACTCTTCATGCAAGTTGACTTTTCTCTTATGTGTACCTAAGAAAATCTCCCTGGTTCAGTTCAGGCACTGTCAGTTATTCAAATTGTCTGAATTTTGCCTCCAGGCAACACCTGGTAAAGAACTGATGCCTTTTGCTAATTTGGGTAGCAGATGAGTTTGACAGGAGGTATGGAAAAGTCATTCTCTACCATTGTCTTGTACATTGGAGAGATTAAATTAGTTTTACACACTGTTCTACAGAGTGAGCTGAATACCTTCAGCCCTACAGAGACTCCTAGATAGACCTGGGAGTTCACCTGGGCAGAGTGGGTAAGAGCAAGGGCAGAAGCTTGTCAATACTTTAGGAGCAAGAGTTTAAGAAGGAAGTTCCTAAAATGAGATCTGGGAACTGAATATATGTCTAAATTGATCTAAAGCAGACTGAGTGTAACCATACCCCCTGCATTTGTACCATGCTGGAATGTGTAGTGTTGACTCATGTTGGTTTCATAACAAACACCTTGTGTGTGTGCTCTAAATAAGGGTGAGGTTTATGCCACCTGTGCTGGACCAAAATAATCTGGCTTCACACTGCAAAGGTTGTGGGGATGTCCATCCCAAATTGCACTGCAGTGAGAGAGAGGGGGGGGTGGTGGTGTTCAGTGTCTCAGGACACTTTTTTCTGTTCTCTTTGGTTATCACTGTGCTGTTTGCACGTGGATCACCCAATTTATGCAGTCAGAGTTCTCCTCGGACTCGCTCCCTGGTGAGGGTAATCGGACCAGCAAAGCCTGAACTGATCTAGAGCTGAGCCAGCATATCCCCTGCATGGCTTGCTCTATCTCCTTTTAATCTCAGCCAGCCAGGTGTTAGGTTGCTGCAAGCTTCCTCCAGAGGAAGCATCTGGATTGCAGACAGGCAAAAAGAGATTCTACCCCCTGGGGATAGTTTGGATGTGTGATGGTGTGTGAGGCAGGGAAGTAAAGTGGCCACAGCAAGAGACATTGAAGTAGTGTAGAGCTGTGCATCCTAACAAGGAGAGGCTGAACATGACCGCTGTGGAGCTGACTCCATCCCTCTGTGCCTTGTGGAGCTGTGGGCAGGCACAGGGGAGTCAGCCCTTGGTTGTGTGCTGCCCTGCTACAGGGTGAGGAGCTGGGCAGTAGGGAAGGAACCAGGCTCTGACATTACTGCCTTTTCTTCATCACTGCTTTTGACATATAAGCTTTTGGAGCTGTGTACATTCCCAATGTGCTAAAAAGACAGTGTTTTGCTAACTCAGATGCTTTCTCCAAAACTCTCTTTTCCATTCTGTTGGTCAGATATCATCTTTGTGATGATCATCGTGTGCTCAACCTCTCAGTTTCCTTTCCACTCCGTTCTTTCTCTCCTTGTTGCCAGCCCTGTCACTAATCCCAGCCCACAACTCTACCCTCCACCCAGGAGCAGGGCGGAAAAGTAGCACAACAACTAATATCCGTGACCATGCTATTGTTGCTGATCAGCAGGGATGCTGTAAGAGCAGGACAGCAATGTAGACATCAGTCTCCTTTCTCCTACCCTCCACCAGCCCTGTGGACACACTTTCCATCCCAGCTCCACACGGACCTTCCCCTCCCACCCCCAGCTCATTTCCCTCCTCCTGCCATAGGGAGCCCTCCAGTGCCTCACTACCACAAGGTTTCTCCATGAACCAGCACCAAAATCCATCAGTTCAGAGCAGATACAGTTTCTTCCTTGCTGTGAATATTCTGTGGAGAATTTATCTGTATCCTACAAAGAACCATACCTGAGTTTCAGACCTGTCACGGTCCCTCTCCCAGTCACAAAACTGCCATTTGGGGTTCAAACTGCAGTTACAACGCTGTCTGTCTGTGTGTTTGTCCCTGCCTGTGTCTTTTAGATCACATCCATGGAGAGCAATTTGAAAACAATAGAGGAAGAGAACAAACTCATTGAGCAGAACAACGAGAGCCTGCTGAAGGAGTTAGCTGGCTTAAGCCAAGCCCTCATCTCCAGCCTCGCTGACATTCAGCTTCCACAGATGGTAAGACCACAGCCAGCAGCTTCACACCTTCTTTGAGACACTTTTACCAGCACTTGAAGCAGATGAGCAAGCTCAGGGACCAGCAGGAGCACTGGAGCTGCATTAGCAGAGAGCTCTTTTAGCCTAATTTGCTCTGCAGAGATGCTGGATCATGCTATCTGTCTGATAGCAGGCACAGTTGCTCCCAGGACCAAGGCAGCCCTGGTGTCTCTGCCCTGCAGCACACAGTGCAGAATAGGCTTGCCCCATCCCTCCCTCTCTGACTGTCCACCCTGCACAACGAGGGAAATTTCACCCCAAAGATCCATATTCTCTCTGCTCCCAGATCAGAACTTCACCCTGTTTCATATAGGTGATTTTTCTGGAGCCAACAAAGCTCTACCATCTCAAAAATTCTATGTCCTTGGTCTCATACTTGCAAACACAGGCCAAGTCCACACAGGTTACAATCCCCTTTCCTCAATCTCCAGAGTGCTACTGGGAGATTAGGTGAGGACAGTTACAGGGATGTCAGCAGCGATCCCAGAGCCAAACAAGCCACAATAAAAAAGCAAGTTACACTGATGATTATATCTCCAACCCCTTTTCCTGCTTGCAGAGTGTGGGATTCCTCCAGCACATGCAATTCCCTTTCTTTTTACAACCCCTCCATTAATTTGGATGCTTGCCTTGCCAACATCTCCCCAGTCGCCATATCGCTGCTTTTTCCATGCTTTGGGGCTGGGTGTTTGGGGTTTGTCAGGGGCTTTTTTTAGCCTTAATTTTCTCTCCCACAATGCTAACGTGTTTTGTCTTCATTTAGGGGCCAATCAGCGAGCAGAATTTTGAAGCATATGTAAATACACTCACAGACATGTACAGCAATCTGGAAAGGGACTATTCCCCCGAATGCAAAGCTCTGCTGGAAAGTATCAAACAGGCAGTGAAGGGCATCCATGTGTAGGATGTGAAAGCTGCTGGGCAACAGAAATTACTTAACAGCAGTAAACTCCAGATGGATCTGTTAGGAGTTCATGTACTGCTAAAGGGTGTAGGTTGCCATGCTGCATTTCCAATTGCAACATTGCACTATTTTTTTTTTTTCCCAGCTGACTAAAAGAAAAAAAAAAACGAGAAAAGAATAATAAAACCACAACAGACTATTTGTATTAACAGCAATGCACTCTGTTAGTATATTGTATTTATTTCAGTACAATTCCTTTTTTTTTTTTTTGGTTGTTGTTGTTGGTTTGTTGGTTTGTTTTCTTCTTTTGCACTCAGTTTTTGTAAAGTGAATGTACAAAGTGTGTGCGACTATTTTTTATATTTTTTATTTATTTCTAATCAAAGAGTTGGGTTTTTTTATCTTTTAACAGCATTTTTGCAGCCTGCCATATTTTTACAAATGTGTTTATTAATTTATTTTCCAATGGGATTTTAAATAGACTGAAAAGCTATACTGTAAATTAAAGGACTTGCTGGGTTTGTACAGGAAGAAGAAAAAGAAAGAAGAAGACGAAGAAAAATAACCTATGAAAGTAACAAAAATGACTGAACTGTGATTCTAGTTTTATTTTCCTCACATCCTGCTTTTTTATAATGGCTTTGTATCAGAAATGGGGTTGCAGTTAACAGGAGAGGTGAAGATGCCTGGAATGAGAAGACAAACGGTGCCCACTAGTGGGGAACGAGGGCTTGAGCCCAAAAAGCACAGACTGCTGGAAACCAGTGTGTTAAAGAAAACGTTAGCAATAATGAAATATAGCAATCAGCAGAGCACTTGACTTGGCTGTGTGATTTTAGCCTATTGAGAATGGTTACTGAAAATGGTTCAAGAGAACTTCAGGTTTATTTTGCCACTGCAGGTTTGTTTTGTTTGGTTTTGTTTTGTTTTTCAGAGTTAGCTCATGGAAGGAAATGACATCTCTAAACAAGAAGGAGAATTGGACAGGACTGGGACTTTTTTAGGAGGTATTGAGGATATTAACCAAGTGGCCAGTATTTCTATGGGTTTGGTTGGGAAAAAAAAAGTAAATTGCAAACACATCCCAAGCTGAAGGCTTTGTACATAAGGAATCAAACACATCTCCCCTGAAATGGCATTTAATACTGGTTTGAACTGGAGGGCAGCTGAGGAGGTCTGGAGAGGAGTTAACACTGCTCCAGCATAACGGTGCTTGCCTTTCTCTTGGAATGCTGGCAACACTGTAACTGGTTTCTCCCATCCTTCTTCACTAGGACTAGGCTGATACTGAATTTGTTACCAGTCTTTCGGTAGGGTACCAGGTGCTCCAGAGGGTACAGAGGGACAGAGAGAGGAGCACTTGCAGGGAGGTGCTGGAATGTGCCTCAGGATCTGGTTAGCCTGGGCAGGTCAGGCAGCAGTGGTTGCTATCATAGAGGCAATGTCTATTTCAGGGATTGTAAGTAATGAAGCATTGTTTCAAAAGGTTTTTTTTATATTTATTTTTTTTAAGGAAAAGGTATAAACAACCAGCTAAACTGCCTTTTTGGTATGCACACACACCTCACGTGCATATGTGCCTCAGTGTAAATGTCTACATGGAGCCTAGCGTGTGTTTCATTTCTTTCCTGTGCTCTAATGAAAGTGTTTATTTTTATTAGCCTCATTTATATTTAGATTGAATATGATGGCATTCACAGGCTTGACATATACAATTATATTCTTACTGTTCCTGCACAAAAGTAAACTCTTCAAAAGTGATTCAACTCTCATGCACTGTGGTCACTGTTCTGCATTAGGTGGGGCTTGCTTTTTGTTTCTGAGGGTTGATTCAGCTCTCCAATCTTAGTTTAGAAAAGGGGGGGGAAATGTATGTTCTTAGGAGCTGTGTTTTATTTTTCAACTGATTTTCCAAAAACTATCATATGTGCTGTCTAATATAAAAAAGGAGGACACCAAATGAAAATTATCATTCTTGCTAAAAAAAAACCCACAGAAATCAAACATTTGTTATACTTGTTAAATGCATACAACAAGTTCACTCATTACAGAGACTAAACATTTAATTTACTAAATATTTTAACAAATTTGTTATATATTTTATTTAAGTACAAAAAAAAATTACTCTCTTACTGACCTAGGTATTTATTATTATGATTTACTATGGCTTCAGGTTAATTTCTCTGTTGTTTGCTCAGGATGTTCTGTGAAGTATGTTTGTAATTTATTTGCCTCCCTTGTACTTGATGTGTTTTGTAATGTGCACTGATTTCTTTTCTTTTTGTTTTTTGGGTTTTTTTTCTTTTTCTTTGGGTTTGCTTTATTTTTTTTTTTATGTTTAAAAGCATTGATGAGCTATCCTGTAAATTAGACCTTTTGTAAAGAGCAATGATGTATGCATTTTTTTAATTTGGAGTAGTTTGTATACTGTTTCTTCATACAATTAATATTTCTTACATCAAAACAACAAAATTGTGTTCTGTGCTGTACATTTGGTGTATGGTAGGAAATAAAATTGATAATGAAACACTGCAGGAAGTTTGTTGGGGTTTTTGGTTTTTTTAGCCTCTAGTGTTGGTTTGGATTACACTTTCTTAACTGCACCTGGCACTGGCCAATGTGTCAGATGTTTAACTTGCTTTGTGGACAAAATGTGTCATCCCTGTGTAAGTTAATTTCTGGTATAAATAATTTAATTAGTGTTTTACTTTGTTGGTTCGAAATCAGGAAGAGAAAAATGGAACTGCTTAAGAGATCCTTTTCACTTCTGAAGGGGGGGAAAAAAACCCCACCATCAAGATAATAATCACTGCATTATTTAATGCATTCTTTTCTTGGCTGTTGTAGACTTCATTTATAGTGATAAAGTACAGGATTTGTGCTGACCTTTAACAGCTGCTAAATGATGTTTAAACATAAAAGCCATTGTAAAGTTTCCAGCAATTCAGAACCTCCCACTGTTCCAGTGCAATTTTCTGCTGAGATTTGCAGTGCACAAATAAAAATCTGCTAGTTTTAGAAAGACAATATTTCCAGTGTCTAATGGACTTTCTTTTTTTTTTTCACTGCTTGTTATAGTGAAAAGAGAGGCCAGTTTTATTTAGGATGCATGCTTTAGGAGCATTGTAATTTCCCATTATTCCAAGAATAGTTTTCATTTAGGAAATGAAGTCGCTTTGAGTAGGCATAGATAAACCACAATGGACTCTGACACTAGAACAATTGGCATGTCCTGCATTTAAATTCATGATATGAATCCTGAATACTCACAAATGTTGCTGAGTTTAGAGCTCTGGAGTCAACAAAGAGCTGAATGGAGATAAACCTGTGCTGGGAAGTTCAGAGTTTTCTTTGCTCTGGGACACTTCCCCAAGGACAGCATGAATTAGTTCTTAAGTAATTAATAGTTCCTTAAGGAATATTTCTTAAGGAATCTAAAATAGAAGTTTTTCAGGGTCCTTTAATATTCCTGCTTATCTTTAGCTGTAGTCCTTCAGGTCAGCAGATACTAATGGGAAACTCTCAGGCATCACAGATGAAGCAGAATGATCTCCCTTAGCAATGTCCCTTAATGCTCAACAGATAAAGAGTGAGGCCAACATTTTCATTTCCTTTTGTCTGACTGCCTAAATGAAACATACAAATTTAGCAGACCTTCTTGTCAGATAGGCAGCTCCCCACTACTCATTTTTAAAGGTCTATAGTAATTGTGATTTTCTCCTGCTTGTAAGACAGAGGGAGGGCAGTGCTATGAGGATGTTAGGCTGTACATAATCTAAGAAAATAATGCTGTATTCTCAAATGTTTCCAGCAATCTGAGACAAGGACTGTGAGTGAAAAAAAAAACAGCAAAACCACTTTTCCTAGTGGTTTTGGAGAGGAAATATGATATCCACAGTTAATTGGTTAAACTGCTATTATCTAAAGACTAGTTTTGCATTCCTTTTTAAACGACTTGCTCTTATTTCAGTGCTGAAATGATAGGTTTTCTCCATTAAAAGAGAATAATGGTAATAGTTAAGCAATATTCATTACTAAACAAACATAACAAAAACCATTGTGTTTGAAATAGCCTTTCAAACCATTTCCATCTTCTGAAGTTTCCATTTTTACTAGTTGTTCTGTATCTCTGCCTGTAGAAGGGAGAAAATTGCTGAATTCAGTGAAAATATCTAAATTGCACTGAATGAAATAACTTGAATGGAACTGAAGCTTAAAACATAAGAGAAAGAAGAGGGGCAAGAACAGTCAACATTTTGTGTCCTGTGGGCTCAGGAAGTCTATCCAGTCACTTAACTAATCATGACAAATGTTTTTGAGTGTACAATCTTATTTCTATTTACTAATTGATCACCTCTTCCCTCCTGCTGCCTTAGTGTATCTCTCAAATTATGTCATGGCTTTTCCACTCAGCACCCTTCATCCTACTCAACTTTCTATTATTTAATGACTTGGTTTAGTAAGCCACAGGATTTCTTGATGGACATTTGCTCTCATGCAATGAGTCAGAGTTATAACAGAAGCCATCCCCTTCTTTTCCTCCTGTGTTCCTTCAGGGCTATACATCCTACCTCTTTTGGCATTGCTGCTGTGCTTCAAGCTGTATAACTTAGACACTGCTAGGAGATTTACAGCAAAGTCCTTTGTTCCCCTCACTCATGGGATGATAGAGCTCCATTTAGCTTCTGTGTAATGTAGGACAGTGACCTAGTTTCAGTACCTTTCAATATCTCATACTGGCTTGGTTTTCTTCTGTCTCTTTTGCTCTAGTAAGTCTTAGACAGCCAAGCTTACACATCATTTCATCAAGGATTAGTCTGATTTCCTGTCTGACTTCATGGGACAAAATGCTTCAACTGCATTTCATTCTTAACAAACGTTCCCAGGGACATTGTCCAAGTAAACCTCAGGACTTTCCAGAACAAACTGGAAAAAACTTTCCAGTTTTGTGGTAACAATTACTATTTTGGTTGCTGCTATCTGCTTCTAAAACTGCTACTGCACAAGATCTTTCCAAACCAGATTCTGATGCTCAGCACTAGATTTCAGTGCCCAGCCTCATATTCCTTGAAGTGGCCTCATTTTTAGAAGCTATTTTTGCCAAGCAAGACCTTTTCAAAATTCCCTTTTTGTACATAAGGAAACCAATCCAAATGATTAGCTACTGAATTTTCAGATTATTATTTCATAGAATTGTTATATATATATATATTTATATCTTGTGAACACCTATTTGCCTGTACAATGCACCATAATATCACAAGTGTCTGCTTGTACCCATCTCAGGTGTTGAAGCACAAAACAGCAGTGGTGTTACCACCAGTCTAATTCTTTACCAAACTCCCCTTTTTCTGTCTGTACAAGAAGAAAAAACAAAGGTCTGAACCTCATTTTTTTTTTTATTTAACTGAAGATATCATCTAATCAAACAATTCCTTGTCCCTTCTGCTGAAGCTGAAGCTGGGGCTTAAAGTATCTGGCCTGCAATCTTCTTTAATTACAGTCATATGTAGCATCTCATGTGTACTCCCTGCTTACTTCTGACACAGTAAACAAAATCTGGATTAGGAGCCAGGTTCTATGCTGATTTCAAATTTATTGGGATGAAATTCATTTGATCCTTTAGAAGCAGGATGAGCTTAGTTCCCTTGGGAGGGAATTGCCTAGAACTGGGAGACAGACTCAGCATCTTTAATCTTGATGTTTGGTCAAAAAGATTTTAGGGAAGGAACTGAGAGTTTTAAAAACCTCATAAAAATGTAGTAGGAAAAAGTGTATAAATCAAATTCCTTCAGAGAAAAATGCAGTGCCATCTCCACAGCTCAGTTCTTTGCACAGAAAAGATGGCAGAAGCACCACACACAGACCATCAGTGCTAAAGGCTGTGAGGGGACAGCTTTTGTCCTTCCCAGAGAGCAGGAGATGAAATGGCTCCTCAGGAAACCCAACTCTAGGCTCTGCTAGGAGTTTTTGGGTAGCTCAGGACAAGACATTTGTTTCAAGCTCTGGTTTCACCTCTGTGGGGGGAATTCCCTAGTATTGCAAAACTGCAACCACCAGCACATCTGCTTTCACAGGCTGAGATTTCATGG
Source organism: Bucco capensis (assembly GCA_013396975.1). Taxonomy (NCBI): domain Eukaryota; kingdom Metazoa; phylum Chordata; class Aves; order Piciformes; family Bucconidae; genus Bucco; species Bucco capensis. Next base: position 184,242 of record VWZO01010595.1, on the reverse strand, counting down.
AGGTGGCTAGTGGCAGGGGAGGAACCAAGGGGATTGCTATGTGCTTTTTCTCCTCTACCTGCTAACACCTTTCCAGCTGCTGCTGTTCCCAACCAGGTAGCAGACACCCAGCTGCAATTCCCCCCTTTCCTCCTCTCCCTACCCGGATCAAGCTGGAGAAAACTCTTGGGTTTTTGGTGCTGTTGTTTTTAACTGCAAGAGGCTTAAATCTCCTTTCACCATTTGGGGAGCACAGTGTGACTGCAGCCATGTCTGGCTGGCCTGGCTGCAGGCATCCCTGATGCCCTTTTTCTGACCAGATTAGAGGACATTGTGGTGATGCACATGAAGCCTTTCAGATAAGGCACTGCACAAGTTCCAGCAGGTTCCAAACACAACAGCACAGCTCTCACATCCAGCCTGCAGGATCAGAGTTTATTTCCCCAAAGCAGACAGCTTTGCTCTGCCTTCCTGTTAATTAAAGTATTGATTACAATGCTGTGCTGTTTACATGCAAGATTTTGCATGGTCTTGCCCATTCACATGCAAATGCACTTGTAAGCCTTTCTGTGCCCTCAAATCTGCTGATGTCAGGCTTCCAATTCTAACTGCACCTCATAGGACATGTGGCTTTCTATAGCTTAGCTTTGATGCCCCCAAGTCATATTATCTCAATGCTGAGGTTCATTATGATAAATCTTTCACTGGTTTTAAATCGTAAAAAAAAAACAACCCAACTTTAATTGTACCCTACTTATTCAGCTTAGGTTTTGGCTCCTGAAGGCAGCAGTTTTAATTGCATCATTTGTAATAGTGGCCCAATATGTTTTGGTGTGAAAAGTGCATTATCACGTTTAATTTTGCATTCTTTTTACCATATGTTTTCGTTACACTCAAACTTCAGCTGGGAAGCAGTGAGGCTTTCCCTCTGCTCCCTCATTCTCTCTTCAGTGGTTTTTTAATGAGCTAAGACCACACTATTTCCTTTTGTTCTCCTCACTTGAGGTTTTTAGGGAGCTGTTTATTTGTAGGGTAATTCTTGTATTTATGTAGAGCAAGGCATTAGACATTTTTATCCTCTACTTATTAACAAGCCAGATGGTCCCGGCTGCTACCCACACAATTCCAATTATCAGATGGCAAACTGAAATATACGTGGGGCAAATGAGAAGATGTATATTAAAGAAGCATCAGAGGGAATTGGCTTCTTGGAGATGTTGATTCACAAAGGGGGTACTAGCAATTAGGGTGTGACAGCCTGCTGCTGAATGTACAGCATTGGCCTGGGGACACAAGCACTCCAAAATTTTCATACTAGCTCTCTCTTTCCCCTAGTTATCTTTGAAATCTGATTCAAGGCTTTCACCCTTCAGGTTTCCTGTCCACTTCAGAGTGATATGTAATATCAAAGCCAGTCAGGAAGCTAAGGTATCCCAGAAAGATGCAGAAGAGCTGAGAATGAAGTTTGTGCAGCACCTATCTTAATACAACCTCGTGCACCTCAGGAATAGCTCTGACACAGAAATGTAGGATGTAGCAAAGCATTGCCACTCCAGGTCTTAAACTGACCTAGAAATTACAATTAACACATGGATTTTTGTTGAAGGGCAACTTTAAATTCCAGGTTTAAATATAAGGAAGTCTGGTCATGCTTGTTATGGTTGGCTTCATGGTCTTTTACAAACAACTTTTATAAATTCAGAACCTAAACCCAGTTGTTACTTAGAGATTTACCCTACATCAATCACACATGCTAGTAATAAAGAATCAGTGTTTTAACAGAAGGGGTTACAATGCTTTTTGGGTTGGTTTTTTTTGGCCAGAAGACACAACCTTGTCATAGTATGAGTCCAAACAAGATATTCCATATCATATGCATCATATTCAGTCTCTGAAACTTTCACACCAAGCTTGGGCCTTGGGATCTCTTACATAAAGCCTAAGACCCAAGCAAGGCAGGTACATGATTAAGCTATTTAGCACCTAATTAAAAGCCAATACAAAACAAGGAGAGGTTTGGGCTTCCATCTTTTCCTTAAGGTTGAGTACCTCAGCTATCTGGGGTGGTGGTGGACTGGTAACTTTCTTGGTTAGGATCAGCAGCTCAGCTCTGCTGTTCCAGGATTCTGTCTGTTCTGCCTTCAATCTCAATCCAAGAGCTGCTGAATCCAGTTCCAGGATCCAGCCCCTGAGTCTGATTCCTGTCTGCTGGTGAGTCCTTCTGCTACAGCATCAGTGGTGGCAGTGAGGTAGTTGCCATCAAGATGGGGTTGGGTGTGGTATTGGTTTTGTGTATGTGTATATATAATTTTATTGTGGTTTTTTTTCATTAAAGTAGTTTAAGTTTCATTTCCAATCCACAAGTCTCTCTATTTCCCCTTTTTCCTTCCTGGAGTGGGGGAAAAGGAGCTAATAGAGAATAGCTGTCACTGGATCAGTGGTTGGCTCAGCCCTAGTCCTTGACAAACCTGGATAGAAAATGTTTTTAGGTGCAAACTGTGCTCTTGTGCTTCTTTTATTTTGATACAGAAATTGTACAGATGAGTTGGCTGGGAGGATGATGAATTAGGTGGGAAACTCTTTGTGTGACACTTCTATTCCACTTTATTCCATTTCTTTTCCCCACTGGCTCAAGCTGAAAGCACTAACCCAAATCAAACTGTGGAGAAATTTATATTCTCAGGTCAGATCAGCTAAAGGAAAAAGTTATTTAAGCTGAAGTGATGGTTTTCTGAAATCCTTTAGTTGCTCATATGGACTACTAGGAGGTTTATCAACTGTGTTAGTGGATTTTGCAAAAGTTGTCATGTGAAGCATTTCAGATTGTCTCTAGTTTCTGTTTATAGTATCCAATCAAGAGAACAACTTCTCTTTCAACAGCTGCTCTCACAATGCCAGGGAAAAGGTACTCTCCTTGCAGCTGTTCGTGGCTCTAACACTTCTAAACCACAGAATTGGAAAAGTCTTTAAACAGGATGAGTCTGACAAACAAATGGGCATGATTTAAACCCCATTTGCACTTCAGTTTCCTGTGTGCAAATGGTGCATGTGCAAATCCTCCCTCCTGCTCATGGAGAGGTGAAAGATGTGTGCAGGCATTTGTCTGCCATTTGCTTACAGAAGAGCATGGATCTGCATGGTGCTTCCTCTGTCTGTGGAAAAACATTGTTTGGATAGAATAATTGCAAATCTGCCATTGTGGTATTATGTGATGCTCACAAGAGGAAAATAAGGAAATGGAAGGTTTAATTTAAAGAAAAAAAAGTAATTCAAAGGAAAATCCATTGGAGAGGGAGGAGGAGGAGTGAGCTGAGGAGTGGTAATGGGAATGCCACCCCTGCCTGCAGTCAGGACTAGGTAGAAGATGCAGGCTGGGCATGGACTAAGGAGAACTGGTCCTTGTTGGGCCTAAATGTAATTTTCTGACATGCCTGGCACGAAGAGGTGAGTGCAGGTAGCCTCTAGCTCCTGGGAGGTGTGGACTGGGCTTGCTGGCACAGGGACAAATCTGCAGTGCCCAGGTTTGGCCTGATGGCAACCCCCAGGCTTAAAGCCTCCAGAGAAGAGTTGGTCCCTGGTTGCCCAAGCACATGGATGTGTGCTTGAGTGGCATTTAAGACACTTATGGCACCAGTTCCCAAGGCTCCAGGGGGCTTGGGCCAACTAATACTAGGTGGGATTCTGGGGCCAACTAATAATACTAGGTGGGATTCTGGGGCCAACTAATAATACTAGGTGGGATTCTGGGGCCAACTAATAATACTAGGTGGGATTCTGGGGCCAACTAATAATACTAGGTGGGATTCTGGGGCCAACTAATAATACTAGGTGGGATTCATCCCCATGTATTTTAAATCCCACAACAGAGAACAAAAAATCCGTGAGATGCTGAAATGAGTTAATGTGAGTAGCACACAGTTGTTCTGGTGACCTTACTGATGCCACTCACACTCCCAGCAAGGAGTGTGCTGAAGTGCATTGCTGAATCAGCTCTGATGTCTGTACTAAAATATAACAGTGATTTCTGCAATCAAGGCCAGTGCCAAGCTCTGGTACATCCCTGCCTAAACTCAAGATATTAGACCATTGCTGCTGTGTGTAGTAGCTGGCATTGGAGCTCCTCTTCCCAGGCCTGCTGAAGATGAGCAGGAAGCATCCACACAAATTGGCTCGAGCCACTTCTTTAATAATTCATGCATTTTTGCTCTCTTCTATAGTTAATGAACCTCCCCCACTCTCACCCTCATTCTCTCTCCCTCTCCCATTCAGTCAGTTTGTTGTGGTTTCATGTATCTAATCCATCTGTCACTCGATTATAGCTATCGAGCACCTGTTATGGATTTCTAGAGTTTCATTCAAGCTGTTGACAAGTTATTCACAAATTGGCCCTTGTCACACTGTCATCGTGTGGAGTGCACTTTAGTGAATTCTTTTGGGTACACAAAATAATGAACAGAAGACAGCAAGGCTTCTGAATTAAGCAGCTTCACGGCCCCAATATTTAAAGAACGCTCAGGAACAGATTGGAAGTTTCTTGTTGGTGATATATTTTTCAAGCCCTTCCCTTAAAATATTTTGTCTTCTCCATCCAGACCTTTTTGCATGAATAATCACAATACAACTTGCTTGAGCTGTCAGGGCAAGCTATGTTGACAATGATGCCTTATTCCACACAGCCTATGTTGCAGCTGCGACAAGTCAATCCGTGCCTGCTCTGCACAATGCTCCTTGCCTCTGCTGCTTCCCTGTTACCAGAGGAATCAAAGGGCTGGCTAGCTGGCTGGCTGGCTAGCTAGCCCTCTGTAGCAGCAAAGCTTTTCTCCTCAACTGGTATTTTTTTGTTTGATTTTTGCCCTGGAAGACACCAGGCAGAAATCGGGTATCAGAGGTGACAAAGGATGTTATTCAGGAGTAAAGCATCTCCTGAGGAAAGGTTAAAGTTCAAAGCAGTTTCAGCTATGCCTTGAAAAATTCTCATTTTCCTAACAAAACTTCAAAAATCTCTGTGCCAGAAGGTCTAGGAAGGAAGTTTTCCCCTCAGATTTTCCTTCTGCTTCCATACAGTTACTTACACTTTGGTGCTTAGACTTTAGTCTTAGCTGTTCATGTCTTAGCTTCTGTCTGTGCTCTGCTGCCATTCCCCAAATGCCTTTGACATCATGAAGAGTTTTTTGAGTGTGTAGTAAGCAATGTGGTACCAGGATAATATAAGCTGAAATAGAATTGTAAACTATTCTCACAGCACAGAGTGTTGGTGCTGTAGAAGAATATATTTGCAAATGAAGGCAGAGTGATTGATCTGTTTGCAGCTATGAAAGAAGATATTTATGTGCAATTTGGCTCAAAACAAGTAAATGCAGTACGTGCATATCTGTATATTTAAATCTATTTTGCATCAATAAACATATGTACATTTTTTCTAGTGTAGTCTGTGAACTCTTGCAATAAGATTCCAGGGCTTCAGTGTTTGGATCTCTGAGGAAGATTATTTTTTATTCAAACTCAAATGTCCAGAAACTGAAGTTTAGCATTTGCCTTGTCCATTTGGGGTGCTAATACAGCATTAGGGAATTATCTGGCATTTGCAAAGGGGCTAAGTTACTTCTGATCACTGACTAGGTTTCCATACTGCTTAGGGGTTTGATGTTGTAAGATGTATTTTCCTTTGTGGTTTCCCAGGGAGCAATCCCTGAGGTCTGATATTGCTCTGATAAACCAATAGATGGCAGGACTTCAAAGCAAACTGTGAAGTAATAAAGCCATGTACCAAGCTTAAAATAGGATGTGCAGCTGTCTCAGCAGTTAATAGCTTAGCAGTTAACTCAGTAGAAGCTCTCTTTAGAGTTTTTTTGAATAGAAGGTTGGACTTGATGATCTTAGAGGTCTCTTCCAACTTTAACAATTGTGTAATTCTGTGAATATATTTATAATTATTCATTATTGAATCTGTAAACTGCTGTTCAGATAGCAAAACTTCCTTTCAATTAAACAAAATGAAGTTTCAGGGGAACTATGGGCTAAGGTTGTAAGGGCATTTAGGTATTAGAGGATGCTGACAAGGCACCTATGATTTTTAGAGCATGTAAGATTCAGACTCAGAGAAATATTTAGACACCTAAATATTTAGTTACTTCTGCTGATGTGACACTGATCACCTTTATGGATCCCAACATAAATAGGTTACGATAATAAAGCTCAATTTCAAAACCAATTCATTTCCTTCATAAGACCAACTTATGCACCCAAAGAGGCTTCCCTGGGAGCTTTAACACCACAGTCCAAATCAGCAGGAACACCTTCCCACCTTGCTGCTACCCAAGGCATTCCCATCAGCCTAATCACAACTTGAGCACCACAGTAATGAGCTGCTTTGAGCCCTGCCTCAATCAGAGATCCTTCAAGCCCTGACACCAAGGTTTTAGCCTGGCTACCAAAGGACCAAGTCCTTTCATTAGTGGCTTACCCATCTAGCAGTGTCCTGAGGCATGCTGTCTCCCAGGACCACAGCAGAAAAATAAACACAGGCCACCTCTAGATGGAAGGAAAGGCCAACTCCAGCCTACATGACAGCTGAGGGATAATGAGAATAATAGAATAAGCTCAGGAGAGATGGCCTTCAAGACAGGCTGAGGGTTTTGACAACTAGGGCACAGGCTGCTTAAGTAGTTGACTTGGCTGTGGTGCCTGAGTCCAGCAGAGCTGGCAGCCAAGAATCCTGAGCGAGGGGAGCCACCTCAACACTGGCACCACATCAGTTGCTTAGACACATAAGCCCCATTCTTCAACCTTGCACTATTGGCTAATTTAGGCAGCTCCCTGCTCAGCTGTTTGCCTTAAAAAGCTGAAAATCCCTTTCTTACAAGCTTAACAATTCCCATGTAGGGCTCCCAAGCTGCAAACAGGCACTCAAGTTGGTGCTGAAATTCCAAGCTGTGACTTGTGTTGTGCTCTTCTGCCAAACAACACTGAAAATCATCTCAATAAATCCCTTCAAATCCTCAATCTTGCTGGCTGTAAGGAAACTAGGCTAGGGGTGCTTAAATCACTTTTGAATGATGTAGGATCCGAAGTCACTTATTTACCCTTAAAAAGAGGATTCTGGAATGTGATTTCCTTCCCAAGTACCACTGTTAACTTTGTGAAATTATTGCTGCAGTGTGGATGAGTAAAAACTATTCATAGAAAGAAGGGTATTACCATCTGTCTAAAGGAAAAGGAAGCATAAACCAGGCCCAAAACTGTATTGGTGTTTGGGCTTTTCCAAGGAATCACTTTAAAATGGATAGCTTTTCATTGGCTTTATGAAAAAAATGCGTTCCTTCTAACTTTTTTTAACTTCTAAACCCAACATGTTTTCTAAGTATTTCTGATGGATGGTGTGGGCCTTTGATTAAACAATCCTGGAACTGAATATATCTTGGCCTTTTGAATTGTTTTCTTGGGTGATGTCAAAAAGAAGTCTCAGGTTTTTTATAACTGAAGAATTTTACTGTAAGAACACTCCCAACATTCCAAGTCTTACTTCTGTGTGAAAAGATATTAAAGGTTTATAAGAATTATGTTTTATCTTAATTTTGGTTGGTGTAGGTCTTCAATAAGTTAGAGGTGCTCCTTCCTGCTTTGAAATGGTTCAAGGAGTGAAAAGTTTGGAGGAAAAGTAGTATCATTCCCAGAAGAAGCTGTTGAAGATCACTGACAAAACTGGATAAATTGGGGCTGGATTCAGGTGTTGTTGACACCACTGAAAAATCAGCCCAAGCCATTTTTATACATCCTTCTGGTGTTGCTGCATTTCCATAGCAGGCATCCGTGGTGAGATAGAAGGCTGACCAGAACACCTTTTAGTATTGCTCTCTTGAGCAAAAGCATCCTTTGCAGACCTACTTATTCCCTTCAAATGCTTTTCTTCTCAGCAGCTCTCAAACACTTTCAAACTGGGTTTTTTCTTTCCTAATTTAGCCCCCATCCCCATGGCTATATAGATGAAGATCCCACATGTATGAGCATCTCTAGCACACCCCAAACTCTACATCCCAACCTCCACCTCACTTCCCATTTTCATGATGTCTATTCCCCCTAAAAAAAGATCAATTTCTTGATGCTTTAGGAAAGTCACCACTGCCAGAGATGTGCTCTGTTCTTTGCTGCAGCCCACGTTGCTCTCAGCAACCCAAACCAGGGCTGCTTCTGAGAAAGGGAATCTGAGAAGGTTGGTAGCACACAGCAAGAGGGCAAAGTGAAGTGAACCAAGACAAAACCAAATCNCTAGCCCTGCTGCTCATGCCTCTCCTGATGCAGCCCAGGATGCTCTTGGGTCTCTGGGCTGCGATTGCACATTGCTGGCTCATCTCCAGCTTTTCATCTATCATGAGCTCCAAGTCCCTCTCTGCAGGGCTGCTTACAATGAGCTCTTCACCCAGTCTATACTCATATCTAGGGTTACTCCTACCCAAGTGCAGAACCTTGCATTTTGACTTATTAAACTTCATTTTATTCTCTTGGGCCCACTCTTCAAGTGTATCCAGATCCCTCTGGATGGCATCCTGCCCTTCTGGCCTATCAACCACACCACTCAGCTTCGTGTCATCTGCAAACTTGCTGAGGGTGCATTCGAGATTTTTCCTAGCTTATCTTCTGCTCTGAAGATTCCTTGGGTCTTTCCTGCACTTCATCTCAAGCACTCTTGCTCTAAGTTGTTGTCTCTTGGAGCCATCCAGGCAGTCAAGGGGCTGAGGTGGCTTTGTGGCAGGCAGTTGTGCTGGTTCCTCCTCTTGACAAGTATAATCTCCTGCCATGCCTTGTTCCATTTGCTTCTCTCATTACTGAAGAGATGCTTGGGCTCATCAAAGTTGACATGCCCTGAGAAATTCCATGTACTCCTCCTTTTACAGAGCCTGTGCATGTAGATCTCTGAAGGCATAGAGTAGATGCTTGACTTTGCCATCAAAGGCTCCCAGATTCATTGTTGGGGAATACCTGTGGGGGAAAGAGACAAAAGATTAATCAAAAAACCCCATCCTACTTGCCTTTTGACATGTACTATAAAAAGAGTCACTAACTCAAGTGAAAAATAGCTTATGCACACAAAATGAAGATATGCCATCTCAGCTTTTTTTCTTTGGGGATTAGTAAAGAAAAAAATTGATTTTTGGTGGCATTTCCTCCCTCTGGGCCCAGAGAAAATCAGAACTGCTGATTATGCCCAGGTAAGGGGTTTTAAAAATGTATAAATGTGAAAATGCTCTTCTAGGTAATGTTGCTAAATTTAAAGCTTGCTTTAACTAATTGCTAAGTCTAAGACTACTTACTTATAAATGCCTACAAAAACTACTAAAAATCTGATTAGCATTTCAATAAACACTGAAATAAATGTTTGCTGTGGTGCTTATTTTACCCTCTTTCAGTCAGCTAGCAGCCACAGTGTTGGATGGAGAGGATCATAGTGATGGAAAAATGTAGCAGCTGAGGAGCAGAACTATTTCTATCAAATGGTAGAGTGGAATACTCCTTACAGATATATATTTGCATATATTGGTTAAGCAACTATCATATATATGCTTCATAGCTTTATATATATATAAATATGAATAAAATACGTAAATATATATCAATATATTCTGATGACAATGATTCTGATGACCACTGTACCTTAGAGAGTTGTCAACAGTTGCACAAACAGGACTGGATTAGAAGGGTAAATTCTTGCCCATTCTGCATGAGGGCATGTAAACAATCTCAAACCCCACACAGGAATGATGAATCAGGCTTGTCAGAGGAATTTTAACTCATTAGTAAGCCAGGTACACAGGAGGAGAAGTGTATTTTCCTAATGAAAATTGGGTGGCATTTAAAGCCACTAGATAAAGTATTTCTTCTAACTCAGCTGCCTAAGAGCACAACACTAAAATCAGTCAGGTTAACAGTAAGATTCTCTTCCAATGACATACCAAAAACTGCATTTCTGAATAAATCCCCTTGCAAAAGGCTTTCACATTGACCTTTCAGCAAACACAGGGTGAGCTGCCATCAAAGGTTTTCTAGGACATTATTAGTGAGTGCAGGTTTTTTTAGTTTCATTTTCATGCTACTTTGCTTTTGACTATGCACCAGGGATATTTTTAGATTATTGATGACTGCACCATCTGGCTGTACTCTATTAATACCAATATAACTGAGTTTTGCAAACTCTTTCTCCTTCAGTTCAAAGCCTTAGGCAAGGAATCCTTCTCTAGCTACAGCAGGTACTCCAGTGACTGACCTTGCTTGCATTAAGCACTAAATGTATTTGCTTCTGTTTTAAGCAGTATTTCTACCTGTGCTTTCTGAGAGATGGCAATGCAGGACTTCAAAGGAAAAGAATGGATATATGCATGTGTGTCAAGTTATCTAGCTAGGCAGATAGCAATTCTTTTTAGGGAGTTGACAAGAGGACTAGGAGCAAGGATATTCCTGCTGTGTGAGTTGCAGAACAAAGTCTATTATCTGAGAGCAGGAGCAGGGCTTTACCACCTTTTATTCATCCACAGTGCAGAAAGAGTTGGCTAAAGCCATAGTACTCTATCTTTGTGTTGGATATAAGCTCCTGACTACAATTCTTATGGAAATTATTTTTATCTTCTCCAAAGGGAAAATGTTTTGGAAACTCCCTGTGGGTTTCTCAGACTGTTGGTTCATTACATGGATTACTCCTGCAGTGTTTCAGGCTCACACACTCTGAACTGAGTTGTGATTCGATATCTCTCTCTATTTCTTTCTTTTGCTGCCATTTTCTTTCTCCAAGCTACATTTTTCCCCACTGGGAAATAAATTGTTTCATATTTTTCATTCGGTGCTAAGGCTCCTTAAATGACTTCCATTGAGTTTTTCCAAATCAAGTTCCATTAGCAGAACAAAAATGAAAACAATTCCTGCTGTGGTGAGCCTTAAGAAATGGGTTGTGTAATGAAGCAAGACAATGGGTGATTGACAGTCAAGAATTTACTTGGCTTTAGCCCATTTAACTGAGCCAGGATACATATGAAAAAATCTCACTAAGGAATAGCCTCCCATGTCTTTCCTAATGTCAGCAAACAGCCAACCTTACAGACCCTGGGAAACAAATACTCAGGTTTAAGATAGTCCCTGTCCCTGGCAATGAAAAATCAAGGTCAATACACATTCTTACAGTTCAAGAAGTAAAATTGACTTCAATGCTACTAATGCCAGCTCTGAGTTTGAACTAGTGCACAAGCAATAATGGGATGGGGGAAGAGCTGATATGGATATTGCAAAATCACAAGGGATAACAGACTATTAGTATAAGAGTTGAACAGCAAGAAGAGTAGAGATGCCCAAGAAGCCTGGTCTGCCCTGAAAATTACCTGTTTTCCAGTCTTTTTTTCAAGCCTCATTCTACATTTATTCTGAAAGCAAGATGAAAGCATTCAAAGCTGGGGAAAGACCAGAGAAGTTGCTGTGCTCTGAACTGCTGTGGAGGAAAATGGTGTTTTCTGGTTAGTCCTGTGACACGTTTTGTGTTGATAGCACTTTTGGGTAGTCCTCATCTGGACATTATATCTCTATCTGGAAAANCCAGAGCACTGGCCCAGGCTGCCCAGGAGCCTGTGGAGTCTCCTTGTCTGGAGCCATTGCAGAGCTGCCTGGACACATTGCTGTGTGAGCTGGTCTAGGTGCTCCTGCTCTGGCAGGGGGGTTGCACTAGGGCCCTTCCAATCCCTAACATTCTGTGATATCCATGTCAGAAGTACAATGCTAGTAAGTTAAGATCACTCAGGCTGTAGCAGCCAAGGATAGATAAAGATGTATTTTACTACCAGACAGAATTTCCTCAACACTTTTTGGCTGATCTGCAAAGTCTTTCATCCAATGTTGCAGCAGAGTTGTCATCTTACTTTTAACACAGATCCTTATCCAGTAAACTTTCTCCTTTCTCTCTTTTTCTCTCTCAAACATCCTGAAAATAACCTTCAGCTTCTTTAAAACATAAAGCTTTGGTATTTTGGAGAAACTGTAATGAGCCAATAAACTCAATTTGGAGGCTGGTTAGTACCACATAAATTAATTTCCCTGCTAAATGATCAGAGTCACATCCACCTTTTTCACTACCATCTGCCTCCCAACAAAGTTGGCACTGTACTCCTTCGAGAGGTGGACTGTAAAAGTGTCATTTACAAAAGGCTTATTAACAAAACCCTTCCTAAGTTCCAATTTTCCTGTTCCAGGGTGATGAGCACAGGCAGCACATACACAGCTAGCAGGAAGCACTCAAATGTCCATATGGCATACACTTCCAAAAAAAAAAAGAATAATTAAAACAAAAAAGTGAAAGGAATGTGTACATGGATCTATACCAACCCTCACCTTCAATGTCAGGGATTTTCCTACCTATTTGCTCATGGCAATTCTGCTTGTTGTTCATTCTGCCTTTGCAGGAACAGTCCCTGCCACCTGGGGTATTTCTCCCTCTTGCCTCTGGACTACATAACCAAGCATATTGTCACACCTGTAAATGGCACTAGAACAAACCATTTTTGCTGAGGTTGCTCTTCATTTCTTCCCCCACTTTATTTTCAGGAATAAGATGTATTTTTTCTCTCCAAATTCCTAAAACCTCCTTTTTTCCCCCCCCCTTAACACCAGCCATAAATCCTGATGTAACAGGAACTGGGTTGCAATGATCTCTGCTTTCTAAATAATTGCAAACATTCAGATGTTTTCCATAATTTTTAGGTTAATCAGCTTCTTTAGTTTCATTTTTCCCCTCTTAATATTTATTTCCTCTGCTTTGTTTTTATGGATGTTCTAGGAAGGACTAAGTTTTCAGGAAGTTTTTTACAATAAAGTCATTTTTGTTAGCTTGCTTGAAACCAAACCTAAAGCTTGGCAATACAACTACCATTTCAATGTGCATCATTTTGGCACAACTACATTTTTTTTTTTGAGGGTACATTACTTAGTATTCTGCAGATGAAAATGAGCCTGGTCACTTGGTGTTTTCAGATGACTGGAGACAAATCTTCCAAGAGGCAGAAGGTACATCACAATATTTAAGATGACATTGTGCTTGAGGTGGCAAACCCTGCTCCAGCTCAGCAGCACACGATTTGGAGAGCTTGCAAGGTTTATTAACCTTGCAAAATGTGGCTCTGCCATTTCATGATGCTCTGGGGATATCTAGACATGAGAACCCCTGGAGAGCTACATTTTTAAATACAATACTGAATAAAAAATACTCAGCTAGGAGGAAGACCCAAACAAGTAAACTACAGCACAAGTTGTTGCCTTGTTCATTTTCTACAGTGAACTGGCTTCAGTGAACAAGGAGCAGGAAGATGCCACAGAGCCTGAGCCTTGCTCCTGGAGCACAGTACCACTGCTGCAGTGTCCACAGCAAGCAGAACTGGAGATGTATTTTGGAACTCCTTATCCAATCATCCAATGGTAGGAAAAGAGGGAATGGGAGGAAGCTGGACCACAGGAGGTTTAGTATTAACATGAGGAGGAACTTGTTTGCAGTTCAGGTGCCAGAGCACTGGCCCAGGCTGCCCAGGAGCCTGTGGAGTCTCCTTGTCTGGAGCCATTGCAGAGCTGCCTGGACACATTGCTGTGTGAGCTGGTCTAGGTGCTCCTGCTCTGGCAGGGGGGTTGCACTAGATGATCTTTCTAGGGTCCTTCCAACCCCTAACATTCTGTGATCCTGAGGTAGATCTGCATATATCTCTTTGTTGGAAGTAATCACTCTTGGAATTCTACCAGAAACCATCTCATCTTCACCAAATGCAAGGATATGATCCTTCCTCATGTAGAGGAAAGAAATCAGAGTGAAGGTAACAGCACAGCTGTCCTTTAGCTCTGACAAGCTGGTTTTCCTTTAGAGGAAGCAGTTGGGAAGATTACTGTCTCTTCCCGCAGGACCCATGACATTCACAAGGAAAGAAATTCAATTGGGATAGAAGTGGGGAAGGGATTACTATTGCTTTTGCATTAGGGTTTTACTTGTTTCTGATTTATTTTTGCAGGTGGTGATGAGTTCTGGGGTTTACTGCTTGGGTTTTGTTTCTTTTGCTTGGCTTCTTGATGTAGCTCCAGCTAGGGAATGGCAGCCTGGCAGCCTTCCCTATCGCTGCTTTCTCCAGTGGTGTGTCTAGAACTGAAAGCAAAAGTGTAGAATAAGAATAACTGATTGACACTATAATCCACCATTGTGCTGATGCTTTTCAGAGGAAATCCTCTCTTAACTGACAAGACAACTAGATTCTTCTCATTGTTGTGGATAGCCTTGGAAGCTTGTAAGTGGATGGGGCACCTGGTGTGGGCACATGGATCATTTAATGTCATATACCGTAGTTTTTGAAGTAGCCTAAAGATTATTATTGACATCATTGGACTAGAAAAGCTACAAACCTGTCAAGAATTTGGGAAAAGCATGGGAGGTGCTTTGCATTTTATAATGGGAAAAGTGAAACCTGAGAGTGTAGGTAGTATCTGTCTGATAAGACAGAGAGAGATGGTAAGATGGTGCAAATATGCCAACAAACCTCAAGACATTTTTTTATCAGTTTGACAGTTTGTGGTCTATCTGTGAGTGATGAAGTGTTTGGCAAGGTGTTGCTGACCTCTGCCTAGACCCTGCAAAAAGGAACAAGAGAGTTGTCATTCTAAGTGTCATTTTTATGCCTCCAGTGCATCCCCACCTTCAGCGGGGATAGGGATCCTCAGTGACACAAGCTGCACTGGGAAGAGGGAACACTGTCAGTCCTGTTGACTTCTGCAGTTAACCCAGTGCTTACTAGAGGACAGAGTGGTTTTTTTCCTGAAGTACTTTGCCATTATTTATGTCTGTGATAAGAAATATTACTCTTGACCAGTTCAGTTCTCCTCTCTGATCCTTTCTCTAGGTCTATCCTGATATTGATCTGCCAGCTACTGAAGGTGTGGTGCTTAGTAGGGAACTTCAACATCTAGAAAGATCCCTGATAAATGATACCCACTGCAGATAAACCTCTGCCAAATTCTATTCAGATGGCACAGAGATAATGTGAATATGACTCTAATGAAGGAAGGCTAGAGTTGCCATAATGCATGCAGGTGCAATTGCTCCAAATCTCTCTTACAATCCATTTTCCTGCCAGTGCTCATTCTTCCTTTAAACAGAAGTTAATACTCTGCTGACATTACTGAACTCCATCATGCTCATTATCTCAGGCTAGCATTTACATCAGGTTTTTGGAGGTGAAAGACCAGTTCATTAACTCTATTGTGTCACTCAATGACTTCCTGTAGAGAGATCATAAGTCAGATGGTGGGTGTCACTGCTGGAAGATAAAAGACAGCTATAAAGTAGGAAGACAACTGGTATAATTCACAAAAATGAGGGGAGAAAAATTACTCTATAGCCTTTAATTTCTATTCATGGTTCAGGTTTTAAGTGTGTTATTTGGATAACAGTGCATTTGAGGGATTATTTTTGTTGTTGTGAGTTTCAGATGTGGAATGGAAGAGGTTATTGGTTGGTTATTTCTTTTTGATTTAAAGAGAACATATAGTATAGGTAACAAATAACACAGCAATTCCTGGGCAAATGAATTAAAAATGGATATTTTAAAGGAAGATGTGTTGAAATGCCCATGTATATATTAACTTATCTTGGATTAAGGGGGGAAAAAATGGTGTTTGGAAAATTATTACTTTGTCAAAATGATAATGTTATGAAACTGAATTTTTGTTAAAGGAAAAAAAACAACAGCTGTTGGGAATCAAAACTTATTTGATAAAAACAAACCCAAAATCCCCACACTGTTTCCTCAGAGTAAAAACTAAGTTTATTTTTAGAACACTCTCTGGGATGAAAGAATATTTTAAGACTTTCTTATGGAAAGTAGGTTCCTACTGTTGCTGGTTACTGACTGAACATGAAGCTTCTCAGTTTGCACAGGGAAATAAACAACTAAAAACACTTTCCATGCTTGTAATTGAGGTTTTCCAAGAAAACTGTCAAATCCCAAGCTTTTCAAGTGTAATTAACAACCAAGAAGCAGTGTCCAAGAACTTCACAGCTTCTGCTCAGCTTCCTTCTCCTTGTTGTTCCACAGAGCGGGAGAGAACTTAGAATAATATCAATATTTGCAGAGGTTGTCTGTTCTTCAAAGCACAAAGGGCAAGAGGCCATGTCCTCAGGAGAGGCTGGGCAGCAGCTTTGCAAGGAGAGCTTCTCCTCTCCCCAGCAGCTGCAGCAGCTGGTGGTTACTCAGTGATGCTGCCTGAGCCTCCCACTGAAGAATGAGAGAAGAATCCTTGTAGGGCAATGGCCATATGAAAAGAGCTACACATACTGTAATAGCTTTTAGTACTTCAGTGACCTTCAGTGCACTCCTTTCTTCAGCTGATGGCACTGGCATTTCCAGCAGGTGACACTGTCCAAGAGCTGTGAGCAGGTTCAAAACAGCAGCTGCTTATCAGTCACAGCATGGAAAGCAACAGCAGCACTCTGCTTGCTTTCAAGGTCTCGAGCTGTTCAAAAGAAACACAACTTGGGATGCTTAAGACCTTGTTCATTTTCAGATCTGTTCCAGCCTTCCCATCCCAATAAACACTGGTTTTCCCTGTTAATCTGAGAGGTCCTTTCCAACTATGAATATTCTGTGATTCTGCAATTCCTTCGTATTCATTACTGATGGAAAGCAGTGCAGTTCCCAAGCTACAGATGAAAGCAAAAATAAGTTTCCCTCTCTCCAAGCTGGTTTGGAAAGAACTACCTTCCTTCCTCACCCTGCCTCCCCTTCAGCTAACTCTTTAATGCTAAGTTATTCTTTCCTTAACTGAGAATCCCCTTCTTAGCTCCTTGTAAGATGAAAGGCACAATTGGTAGGGATGCTAGAAGAAAGGAAGGCTACAGAGGGGTATCAATCTCTCTATTTATTGACAAATTTGGTTCCTCTTACTGTGTTAGCTGGCAGCATCCTTGGCTCTATTTTTTATCTGGATTGAGGCACTGTTCACAAAACTCTCCATTATTTTTCATGCATTTTATCCCTTTGGTCCCCCCTGCCTGCACCCTGCTGTTGCAGGCTGTGCTCACTTGCAATGTTTTCTGCTCTTAACAGACTGGTTGGATTTTTTTGCATCAAGTAGCAGCTCTGTAATTGGAGACCTAAGAGTCACTTAATATAAAGATCACTGAGAATCACAAACCCTTTTCTTCTTGACCTTTTCTACCAAAACATTAGCTTCTGAGTCAGCCTGCTCTGAAGCTACAAAAGCACTACATATTGTCTCGTTGCTTTCTGACTTCCAGCAACTCTTTTCTCCCATTTCCTCCTATTTTTATCCTCTGAAGGCTGAATTTGTACAATATGCTACTGCTCTTGTACTTTGTTGTTGTTGTTTTTTTCAGGAACAAATGTCAGCACATCAAAAGCTCACTGCTTTTAGTGTGTGTCACTTGAGATCACTGGAAAAAACCCTCACTTTTAAGTCTCTTTATTGAATCATAAACCGTGGGCGCTGCTATAAATACTCCTCAGAGAAGTTCAGGGATCAGTCATTTGAGCATCACTTCACTGATAAACAAAATGCAGTTTGTTATATAGCTTATGCTTTTTTTTTTTTTTTTGTCCCTATCATTTATACAACACTTGTCATGAAAATAACTGAACACATTCACCTACACATGAACTTGAGTTGTTCACCTCCTCTCTCTCTCTCTGTTTAGATGCCAGTCTTAAATCTTCCAGATCTGGAATTCTCTCTGCAGCAATCCAATCCTCTCAGTTAACAATAGACTAGTTATTTGTAAGGAAAACAGCTTTTAATGTCTAGGAAAATGGTGCATACCATAGAATCATAGAATCCTAGACTGGTTTGGGTTGGAAGGGACCTCTGGAGCTCATCTAGTCCAACCCCCCTGCAGTGGGCAGGGACATCCCCAACTAGAGCAGCTTGCCCAGAGCCCTGGCAAGCCTCACCTGCAATGCCTCCAGGGATGGCAACTCAACCACCTCCCTGGGCAACCTGGGCCAGTGTTCCACCACCCTCGTGGGGAGGAACTTCTTTCTAATGTCAAGTCTAAATCTACTCTTCCCCAATTTCAAACCATTGCCCCTTGTCCTTTCACTGCAGGCCTTTGCAAACAGGCCCTCTGCAGCCTGCTTGGAAGTTCCCTTTAGGTCCTGGAAGGTCACTAGTAGTTCCCCTGAAGCCTTCTCTTCTCCAGGCTGAACAATCCCAGCTCCCTCAGCCTGTCCTCAGAGCAGAGGTGTTGCAGCCCCTGAGCATTCTCATGGCCTCCTCTGGACCTGCTCCATCAGCTCCATGTCCTTTGTGTGTTGAGGGCTCCAGAGCTGAACCCAGTATTGCAGAGGAGGTGTGAGCAGAGCAGAGTGCAGTGGCACAATCACCTCTCTGGCTCTGCTGGCCACGCTTCTCTTGCTGCAGCCCAGGATGCCATTGTGCTTCTGGGCTGCCAGCGTGCACTGTTTGCTCATGGCCAGCCTCTCAGCCACTAGCACCCCATGTCCACCTGTCTGAGCTTTGGTTAGCAAGGAGAGGGGGGTGAGGAGTTACCACAGACACATTTGGCAGATACAGCCAGAGGCCATGGCAGCTCCCCTGCTGCCTTGGCTGTGCTGCTCACAATTTGACCTGCAGTCTGTGCAGATAACTGTCTGGTGGTCATAGAGCTGTGGCTGTGGACAGGGTCAGCCTCCTCACAGCGTATCGACTCACAGAATGTCCCAAGTTGGAAGGGACCTTAAAAATCATCTAGTTTCAACCCCCCTGCCATGGGCAGGGATGCCTCACACTAGACCAGGTTGCCCAGGGCCACATCCAGCCTGGCCTTGAACACTTCCAGGGATAGCAGCTACAACTCATATAGCCTGAATCATCAAGTAAACATTAAAGAATTAGAAGCACTCTTATTTTTCCATGATAACCAAGAACTCCCTATCCTGTCGCCTGGCCAGATGTGTTTAGAGTGGTAAATGGAGGCACTCACTGAATGGAATGAGCATCTGGGAAGGGTGTGGGAAGCAAAAATACTTCCATATATTTGGCAGAAAGAGCCAGTACAGGTTTTTCAGAACTTTGTTCAGTTTGGCACCCATCAAATTTGTGTCTAATGCAAAACAAAAAGTAATTGAATCTATTACAGATTTCAAAGAGGGCTGCTAAATTGCCACCTAGTGGTCTTATAATGAAGTTAATGTCTCTGACATGCTGATCTGGGTGAAACATACCAGTGTGCTTTTGATGTTTTTCCTGGGTCTCAGTACTGGTGCTCTCTGAGCCCTTGCCCATGAGGTAGTCAGGGTGGAGGGGCAGC
This sequence comes from Bucco capensis, assembly GCA_013396975.1. NCBI lineage: Eukaryota > Metazoa > Chordata > Aves > Piciformes > Bucconidae > Bucco > Bucco capensis. Next base: position 164,942 of record VWZO01010595.1, on the reverse strand, counting down.
AAAGCACCATTGAGACCTCCTCTGGAATACTGTGTCCAGTTCTGGAGCCCTCAATACAGAAAGGACATGGAGCTGATGGAGCAGGTGCAGAGGAGGCCATGAGAATGCTCAGGGGCTGGAACACCTCTGCTATGAGGACAGGCTGAGGGAGCTGGGATTGTTCAGCCTGGAGAAGAGAAGACTTCAGGGGACCTACTAGTGACCTTCCAGGACCTAAAGGCAACTTCCAAGAAGGCTGCAGAGGGCCTGTTTGAAAAGGCCTGGAGTGAAAGGACAAGGGGCAATGGTTTGAAATTGGAGAGGAGCAGATTTAAACTGGACATTAGAAAGAAGTTCCTCCCCACGAGGGTGGTGGAACACTGGCCCAGGTTGCCCAGGGAGGTGGTTGAGTTCCCATCCCTGGAGACATTGCAGGTGAGGCTTGCCAGGGCTCTGGGCAAGCTGCTGTAGTTGGGGATGTCCTGGCCCACTGCAGGGGAGTGGACTAGATGACCTCCAGAGGTCCCTTCCAACCCAAATGATTCTGTGATTCTGTGATTTCCAAGCCCACACAGGTACTGTTGGGACTATTAGAGTGCCAGGGGCAGCTGAGGCAGGGCTCAGGCTCCAAAAGAGAATTTCTAGGTCAATCAGTCAGTCTGGGCATCAGATGAAAAATGCCTTCAGCTAGGAGCCTTAGTCTATTATCTCTACTACTTGTTTGTTTTTCCATTTGGACCAAAAGAAGAAAGGTAAATATTTTTATATAAAGGGAGATAGAAAGTTTTCTAACTGTTGGTAAATAAGTAGAAAGTTAGGTGTTTTGTCCTCCCAAGGCTCAAGCAGCTCCAGTGTAGGGAGTATTCTCCCACCTTCTAGTTTCAGCCTGCCTGAGCCATATGCTCATCAGCATGTGCTGTTTACACAGAGCCAAGCAGATGGGAAACAATGAAGAACCACAAGTGGAACAATAAGTTTTGAAGTTCTGCCTTTGTGATTAGTCACTTAAGTCTGCCCAGAAGCTACTGTGAGAGACGAAAAATGATTTTCAATATGATGAGCTGCACAAGCAAAAGTCTTTAGAGATTAATGCATCCTCAGTCTAATATACTAATAATCAGCTTGGGGTGCACTGGACAGCATGTTGACTAAGCTGATGCACACAGGAGGTGGAGGCAGCAGAGGCTTCATGTTGGGAAGCAGTTCTGGGGCTGCAGCCTACATCTCAGGGAGGATGCATCAGTTGTTTACCAGAGATAAGTCAGTTCATGGCAGCAGAATCCAAATCTGCTCTTTCATCCTGTCACCTGCTGGCACCTAGCATAGTTAGTGGCTGAAAAACAAACATCAGCACAGGGAGACAGGCTGAGAACACATTCACTCCTCCACTAACACCCTAGGTAGTTTAAGGTTAACAGGAGTACATGTCCTAGTTTGAGTTAGAACAGGACTAACTGCTCAGTAATTTTACTTTTCAGCTAAAGCTCCTCTAAGTCACTACTAAATGTTGTGTACCACATTGGGGTACATTCCATTCCATACACATATATTCAGCATAAAACTGAGGGTCAGGTCCTGATTCACTCACACTACACCTGCTGCTCACTACAGCCAACTCCCACCCCAAGCTTGGGCCTAAGGCCAAAGAACCAAGCAAGACAGGTGCAGGGTTAAGCTATTTAGCACCTAATTAACAGCAAATACTAAAAGGAGAGGTTTGGGCTTCCATCTTTTCCTTGAGGTTGAGCATCTGAGAGCTATCTGGGGTAGTAGACTGGTAACTCTTCTGGTGAGGCTCAGAAGCCCAGCTCAGGGCTCAGTCCCTGTTGCTTCAGGATGCTGTTCTGCTTTCGATCTCAATCCAAGAGTTCCTGATTCCAGTTCCAGGATCCAGCCCCTGAGTCTGATTCCCATCTGCTGGTGAGTCCTCCTGCTACAGCATCAGTGGTGGTGTAGTTGATTTTCTTTTTGTTCAAGACCATAGCTTCCCTATTTTTCAGATATTATGTAAACACAGTAATAGATTCCACTCTGCAAACTGACCTGCCACTAATCCAAAGTACCTAGCATAAGAAAGATGTACGTGATTGAAAGGCAGTTTATCCCTTAATGTACTCTAGGTGATTTGATCTTAAAGAGTGTACAATAAAAGGTGAAGGGAAATCAATACAATACTCTCTGAAAAACTGTGGGTTTACCCACATGGCTGTTGTCAATAAAATGATCCAGGGACAGAATGCTCTATAAATGCAACCAGCTCTTTCAAGAATTAAGTGACCTGTTCCAACCCCCGGAAGTTGGTAAGCCACAAAACAACATCTAGATGACAATTACTCATTTGAACTGTAATGTGTGGCATGAGTTCTTGTATCCCCTAGCCAAGGTGGTTGTTAAATGTATAGAATGGTTTTCAGTCAATGAGATGTAATGGTTTTCAGTCAATGAGATGTAAAAGTTGAAGTAACTAGACTGCTGGGGGGTTTAATCTTGACAGCTCTGGAGCCCCCAGGACAGGAAGGATATAGATGTGCTGGAGTGTGTCCAGAGCAGGGCCACGAGGATGCTCAGAGGCTGGAGCACCTCTGCTATGAGGACAGCCTGAGATAGTTGGGATTATTCAGTCTGGAAAAGAGAAGGTTCCCAGGAGACCTTCTTGTGGCCTTCCAGGATCTGCAGGGGCTACAAGAGGGCTGGAGAAGGACTTGTTAGGATGTCAGGTAGTTCTAGGACTAGAGGGAATGGACAGAAGCTTGAGGAGGGGAGATTTAGGTTGGCTGTTAGGCAGAAGTTGTTCCCCAGGAGGGTGCTGAGCCACTGTGCCAGGTTGCCCAGAGAGGTGGTGGCAGCCCCAGCCCTGGCAGTGTTGCAGGCCAGGCTGGCTGGGGCTGGGAGCAAGCTGCTCTAGTGCCAGCTGTCCCTGCCCATGGACATAGAAGGTCCCTTCCAACCCTGACAATTCCATGATTCTATGATACAATAGAAGTTGTGTGCAGGTGACACAAGCTTGACTCTTTATAAGCAAGAGTTAGTTTTATTTTTTCACTTTTTATTTTCACATTGTGTGTACGAGGGGGGGTGTCCTCCAGGAACAAAAGCAGCTGTGGCTACTGAAGTAAATTCCCTTCTGCCTTTCTTTCTATGGAGCTAGTGTTTCTAATGAGCCTCCAGTCAGCTCTGTCATCTTGAAATGAACTTTCTGAATTCTTGTTGTTTGCCTGATTTCACAATCAGCTCTTTGCAAGCCACGACACTGTCACTAGCAATCTAACCCAAGGCAAAAAAATTCCTTCATGTCTAGCTCAGTTTATGTTGGATAATATCAACACCTTTCAGCAGCAGTAGTATTTAAATACAGCTGGAGTGGAACAAACCAGAACAGCTGAATTTTCAAGCAGGCTCAGGTATCTGCTCTTCTTTCTCTCCTGCTGGAATCTTGTGAGTTAGCAATGTTGTGGACTTTGTTCCTTTTCTTTCTCTGTCTTGCTAATACTTTGTGTCTTTTCTTAGGAGTAAAGGTTAGCAAGTTTGAAGACTGAGGGTCTTTGATATAAGAAAGTGATTTCTCTATTAGAAAGCAAGTAGATTTACAAAGCTATCTATAAAGATCGTTTAAAACTTGAGACAGGAAAAATCACCAAAACACCAATCAGATGTATCTCTGTTGTTCTTTTTGATGTGGATAGAGTGCTAAAGCTATTGTCTGTTGAAACATCAGAGGGATAAAATGGCCAGAGACAGCATCTTTACTTGCAGCTTGAAGATGTATTGACTTTCATACCAGTTCTTTTTAAGAACTAGAATTAGTTATACAAAGCACTGATAAGGTTCTAGGATCTGCAGGGGCTACAAGAGGGCTGGGGAAGCACTTGTTATGATGTTAGGTAGGAACAGGACTTTGTGCCTCTCTGAAGCAACTATGGTGCAATAGCTGTCTCACTGAGCTGTACCTCAGAGGGGAGGAAAGGATGCTCTTCCAACTGTTTATTCCCACTTTTTCCAGCGCTTTGACATAAAACACGTGCACCAGCAGAGGGCATTGCATGCCTCCAGAAAATGCAGATTGACAATTTGAAAGGCTGCTTCTAGCCTTTGTAAGGTATTGGCTGTTTTGTATCACTAATCAAAAGCTTAATGCAAACTGGAATCACCCAAACACAGCATCTCTCCGATATTTTTAAGTGCTTATTCATTCTAGTAGCTCCTTTACTAGGAAAAACAGTAAATTAATTAGTTCTTACTGGTAAACAAAGGGTGAAACTAAACTATTAGAACTGAAAACAGTTTTCCTTCTGAGTAAAAACAAAGAGGAGGATGTGTATTTTTAACTTATTCACTGCATAGTTTTTGTTTTCATTTCTCCACTGCTGAGCTAAGACACCGCAGCCTTTTTCCAATTGGTAACCCTTGTGTTTATGTGGATTTTGCTGTACTAATATCAAGTAACACTGAATTCCATCAGCTGAGGAGCCAGCCTTTGGGATATCATTACCTATAGAAACTATGGCACAGCTGGGAATACACTGGTCATTGAAAAATTGTTAGGAAAACAAACCTTTCTGGTGCTCATTTTACAAGTCTGCAATCTTGTAAAAGGATCCTGAACCTTTATTTTCTCATCCCAAAGAGCTTAACATGTAGACAGCCTCTAAATTTATATCTATAAATGGTAATTTTCTATAAATCCTGAAAAATGAAGAGTCACTAGAACGGAAAGACAATGACAGGGGAAAACACAAAGCAAAGAGCATTTATCACAACTCTGTGCAGCTTTTCATTGCAATTGGCTTAGTGTTTTGCATTTCTTTTTGTCAGAGTTTAAGGGTTTCAGCAGCACTTGTGATGACCCCTGGATTTCACAGCTGAAGATAACTTTACCATGAAAAAAACATTGTCCATCCTGAGATCCAACAAGAAGTTCTCACAAGTATTTTTCTGCCACTTCTTTGGTTTTAACACCCTTTTTTCTTTATAATAGACAATAGAGAGAAGGGAGTTGCTAAATTCAATAATATAGCAATGGCTAGACAAAACAGAAATGTAGCCTAACCCACATGAGGTAAAACAGGCTGCCACTCACTACTCGTGCCAAGAATGGGAATTGCAGGTGAATGGCAGGGAGAGGTGAGAGGACAGGAGTCACTTGCATGATCAAGGGAGAGATGCCTCTGCATCAACTAGTAAACAAGCACTTTCATCATGCTTGCTACTTTGTTAGCACTTGAACAATTCAGAGCGACATATGAAAGGTAGTTTTAGCTCTCTTCTCTTTCCTGCAAGTCCTGGACAGCTTTAAGCAAAATACTTCTCATCTGAATAATGAAGAGAATAATAATATTTCTCTATCTCAAAGGGCTGATTATGAGAATAAATTAGATGCTCAGATGTTATTGTAATGCATCCCAGTAAATTAAAAAGAATTGTCAAAACAAAATAAACACATTTACATTTTTTATCTATTTTTTTAGTTAGCTACAATTCAAAAATCTCTTCTGGTACTCATATGCTGCTTGTATATAAGCAAAGACTTTCTAGATGGTTAACCCCAGAAATGTGAAGAACATTTATCAGGAATCATTTCAGCTAGTTGACAGCAGAGTAGGTAAAGAGGAGCCTATTCCCTTATGAAATGACCCACAGCACAGCTTCTCATGTGCAGTTTTGCAGCTGGAGGAGAAGTGACTGCTAGGCTGCTTAGTTTGGTCTCTTCAAAATGTCTACAGTGAAGCACTGGTTTGAAAAGTGATTATGTAAAAATAGCACTTCCTACTCAGCAGATCTGTTCTTGTGTGCTTTAGTGGGGAGAGAAAAAAGAGAAAAAATCACTGCCTGTCTTCCCTGCTGAGCCACCATATCTCTGGGGGAAGAAAGTGCGTTATCCTCCAGTTTATGCAACTTCATCAGAATCACCAATTTAAAGCTCTCGTGTACCTAAGCCAAACTCATCATTTCAAAATTGTGTCCTTTGAAATCAGACCTGCATAACCTCATTACCTTCAGCTGAATGGAAATGAATGAAAGGAAAGGAAATAAACCCTTCAGACTGAAAAATCATTATTGGATTTCCTCCAGCTTCCTATCATCATCTAAACTAATCAAGCTATTTCTCCCCCAGGTGGAAAATGAAAAGAGAGAGGTGATGATGATTCTTTCTGGAAATATTTGGCAGGTAGTTTCAGAGCATGGAGCCCATGTAAGTTTCAAGAGGTTACATGAGGACTACAGAAGGCTACTAGTGTGGTAACAGCTGCTAGCACAGGGTTGTCAGCAAAGAAAAAACCAGATTCATGCAATTTGGCCAGCTTGTCAGCCTCCTGAGTGATGGAGTGGGCTTTGCCACTACCAGCTACCTCCAGAGGATCAATAGATCACAACAAATGTTCCCTTTCAGCCTTTCAAAAGAAGTTGTCTTTATCTATGTGGGTTGTTTTTTTTTCTCTAAGCAAAGCAGATAAGGATACCCTTGTGAAAAAGGGGAGGGGGAAGCACATTTCTTCACACTGGAAAATGCATACTTAGTATCTGTCTAGAGATTTGAAAGGATACTTTGATCATCCTTGCCAATTACATACCTGTTAGAGACGAGCGTATTTACATATTTAATATTCAGCTATTCCCCCAAAACTTCTTTGATCAAGCAGATATGCCATTTATCCTGAATGCTGTGCCAAAATCTCATCTCTAGATAGCCTAATGTGTGAAGTGATGAATTTGTTTTCAAGTCTTCTACAGCATGCCTTCCATTTTTTCACTTCAGATTAAAACACCTACCCTTTTTAGCAAATGTATTGCCTCTCCTGAACACTATCTTTAAATGTAGAAGGAATCATACCAGAATTGTTCCTTTAGGGTTTTGCCTTTTGACATTTCTCTACATAGAATAACTTCTGAGAAAGAAAATTAAAGGCATTAAGCTTGTAGTCAAAATCCTTTTATAAATGAACAGAAACATCTACATGTTTCTCCTTCCCTTCTGTGATATATTCTAGTGTGCCCAATAGACACAGATCCTGAATGACCTTCACTACATCACTGGAGCAGTAGACTTAGAAGCTTGACCAGTCCAAGAACTGCAAGTTCTGAGCTAGGCCTTCTGCACTCATTGAAAATTGAAAGGTTACTTCCCAAATTTGGAGAAAAAAAAACAGAGAAGTCAGACTAGCAACAGAGGTTTTGCAACAGAATCTGGATATAGGTCTGTTATGTTAGACATGGCAAATCCATATCCCAATAGAAAGTGTCATATTTGTGTGATCAAATGGTGTTCTTACAGAACATGCTTTCCCAGCAATGTCTAAGCTTGTAATCCTTTTCTTCTTCTCTCTGTGCAAAGCTTTCTCTTAAGTTCTTCACAAAACTTTCACAAAATGAAAATCAACCCAAGAGCATTTTGTTTTATTCTTCAACACAGAAAGATGTAAACACAGCACCACAATTCCTGTATGCACTTAGAGTGCAGTATTTGCTTTGAACCTCTGACTGGCTTTGGAGACCTGTCAAGCATGGTCTGCATGGTTAACTGAGAAAGTACTGAGCATTCATCTCCTTACAGCACCAGACATTCTGCTAGCAGAAGGTTAAAACCTCTGTCTTAACCTGGACAGGCTAGAGAGATGCGCAGGGAGAAACTTAATGCAATTTAACAAGGGTAAGTGTAAGGTACTGCATCTGGGAAAGAACAACCCCATGGATCAGTNGCTGGTCTAGGTGCTCCTGCTCTGGCAGGGAGGTTGCACTAGATGATCTTTCTAGGGCCCTGCCAACTCCTGACATTCTGTGATTCTGTGAAGACCTCTGGCAAGTAAGGCATCAACTCTGACAGCTACACTCCAACATATCTGGAGTCACTGTCAGCAAAACACCCCTTGTTTGCTGCCCTGAAATTGAAGTACCAGGAGAGAGTCTCTCAGAAACAGAAAAAAAGAACACTTAGAGCTGCAGTAAGGTTTTGTTTTCAAGTCCTTCCTGGATTACTCTAATATTATTTTCCATAATATTCCTTAGCATTGCCACTTTGGGGAGCAAGAGTGTGAGGCTTTTTGTGCAGGCAGCCCTGGTCTATCCCCACACAGTAGGCTGAGATTCACCCATCAGCAGGACTTGACTTTGTACAGTTGTTTGCACAGTGAGATACAATTGTACTGACTTATTGCAGTATGGACTGCAGAGCTCACTAACCTATGAGATGCAAAAGAAACACTGAAAACATTAGTGAGAAACATTTAATTAGAGAGAGAGAAGAAAAAAAGCTCTTTTGTAGAGTGTAGCACCCTTTTCATCCCCATCTCTCACAAAAATATTCTGGAGGTTGCAAAGCCTTTTTTCTTACCAATGACTAGATCAGTAAAAAGTAGAACTTACTGCAAGGATCTGTATTGATAAAGAGAATAATATTCTAATCAATTTACAAAGATAGAATAGCCTTCAGTGAGATGATATTGCAGGGTCTTCTTTCCAAATCACTAGATGTTTGGGTTTTTTCCTCTAGTCAGAAGACTCATTTTGTTTGCAAAAATGTTCTTTCTACCTGGGACCAATTTGTAGAAACAGATTTACTGAGAAGAATTCTGACACTTTCCTGGCAAGTTGCAGTGATGCCTGGTGAGAGGAGCTAAATTTTGCTGTGGAAGATATTTGCAAAAACTCACAAAAACAGCTTCTGAACTCATCCAAATGTCATCCCCTAAAGACAAATCTAAATAGAAATGTCAGGAGTGTAATTTTTTTGCTCACTTCAGGAACCCTAGTTGCTATACTGCCCACATAATTTAATACTGAAGTATATTTTTTCCATAGAAAAAAACCTGACTTTTAAGCTTTGATTCTGATTTTTGAGCTGCCTCAAGTGGACATCTACCATATAATCTTGCCAGGAGACTGTTTTGCTTCTAGCAGTTTCACCTTGAAGTCTCCAAAATCTGGTAGGATCTATCAGCAAATGAAAAACGAAGTGTGGGTATCCCTGTTTTGCACAACTGCTCATGATCAGACACAAGCAATTGAAAAAGGGTCCAAAGAAAAGCTAAAAGCTCTATTCCTGCACGTCATGAATTACAGGTCACTCTCCTTTGCTACCAGAGGACATCTCCAGTATTTCAGGTACCCAGCAGGATGCCTATTTCTCCTATATAATGATATTTTTGTTTTGTTTTGGTGAGTGCTCCAGTCATGGAAAAGAAAGTCCACAAGAAATTTGCCTCCAACAAAGCAGTATGACAGGGGCTTTAAACTGTGTATACCTGAGAAACCTCCTCCTCAGTGCAATGCTTTTTATATCCAGAGCAGCTCCTAAATGAGGTTGAGAAGCCTGTCATTTAAATTCTTCATGGGTCTAACCTGTTAAAAGGTGCTTCAGAAGACAGCTTAATAAAGGCTGATCTTGTGAAAACAGAACAAGAGATTAGAGTACTATTCTTGGTTTCCTTATTTTTTTTCTTCTAATTCAGAGAAATTTGTTTAACCTTGGTGTGCTCCATTGGACTCTGTAAAAATATGGATAATGATACATGCCTATTCTACAGAGAGCTGGGGAAATAATTATCTTCACATTGATAAGCTATGGGAATGAAAAGCATCATTATTTTACTGTTATTTAATGGTATTAAAAATTATCCTTCAACTGCTTTTAAACTTTTGGTATTAAATATAACAAGAGTGGGCAGAAGTAAAGAATGCCACAGTCCTGTATTTTCTCTAAGGGTAAAGGTGTTTACTAATATGAATTGATTGGCAAATCCAAGTCCTTTTAGAGAACTTCTGCTTGAAGGAGGAAGAATCCCTACTAAATCCTTATCACTGCTCTAGTTCAGGTTCTTCCCAGGCATTTTGTAGTGTTTCAGGTCTGGGAGCTTTTGGGCTTTGTATTGAAATGCTCCTTTAGTAATTAGACTGTGAAGGAAAAGAATCTCAAAAGAAACTAAAGCACTCAAGCTTTCTGGTGTTAATGTCCCAGATGGAAGAAGAACAGCAGTAAGATGCTGACTAAACACAAATCTCTCTGCAGCTTTTTAATGAACTTTCCTCAATACACTGCTGACATAAGGTGTTTCTAAAGGGTTTTTTTGTTAAATATAAATCTTATTTTATGACATATCCAAGGTCCCACTGAAAATGAGTAACAATAACTCCTTCCAGTGACTGTGCTTCTGAAAGCACCTCTTGCAAAATCAGGAGAGTCACCAGCAGAAAGATTACTACATCAATATTGAAAGGTCAGTGGCTATTTGATCTATTATAAGGGCACATTGTCACAGCTGAGCTAAAGAGGGACAATGCAGTAATAAAACCATATAATGACATTGCCTGTTCCCAAAGAATTTACACTCTATTATTAGGCAAGAGCAATAATGAATTTATTGTGGATGTTACTGACCTCTGCAGTGACATCACCTTTGGGTGTTACTGACCTCCTGTGACTAACAAAAACCAACATATGCAATAACCCTGAATATTTAGAGGGTGATTAAATAATAGCCATCAAGGATGAAGTTTACCAGAGGCGGTGGGGTTTTAATATTTAAACTTAGATTTAACTTTCATGCTTGTATTTCTATTTATTTACACTTAAGTTTTTATGGCTTCAGAGAAACAGTAGGTATTGAGTAAGTTGGTTTGAGATTTTGGAAAGTGGTTGTAGCAGGTCAGATACCCATTCTAGCATGCTGGAGGCTTTACATCATATCTCACTAACAAGGCAACTCACATTATTCAAACTCTGGGTTTCTACCTTTTTGTGTTTCCATGTCTTTTCCTTTCAGGTGAAATGAACATATTTTATCTCCTAACTATAAATGTCTTCAGATATTAGAGTCCTCTGCAACTTTGAGTCACAAATGAATTACTTACTACAGTCTGGACTCTCAGTTGTGTTCTAATTCCCAAGTTCTGATGGCAGTGAAAGGTGTCACTCTTCTGCAACACAAACACTGCAAGCACATCCTTAGTCTGTTTCTGATGCAGAAAGCTGATCAGCCTGTGATAAAAGAAATTAATTCTAATGTTTGAAGGGAGTCAGTGAATGAATTAAATGAAGGTTCTGTGCACTTCTCTTGCATTTAATTACCAGAATAAAGAAGAGCTACTGTTATCTTCTGAAATGATCCTTCCTGGCTGTAGGGCAGAAAGACACAATAGAGAGAGGTAATACATTGACTTTATTGATGTCAGTGATAGTAAAGAGAGTACTAAATGAAAGGCCACCAAAAAAGCCTCAGGGTCACTTGGCTAGATGAACTTGCAAGAGCAGCATCCCCACATCACACAAGGAACTGAAGCTATCATAGCAGTCAAGCTCAAAAGGGACCACAACTTGTAAGTAAGACATTCCACAGATATTTTTGAGGACCTGGGATAAAGTTGGATTGATGTGTAAAGCTGCTTTTGTGTCAAAACAAAACTGAAACTAGAATCCAAGCAAGTGTGCCATTTGTAAAATGATTCAGAGTAACTTTTAGATGTCTATGATACATACATCTTTCATTGTGGCTTTCTAAAATCAGTTGCTAGTGAATTATTCCAGCAAATAAGATGCTTCTACACTCTCCTCCTCAGAGCTGAGGTACAGGAAATTACAGCAATTCCTTTTTCTTTTATATTCCTAAATACTCCTCCAACTTTCAGAATACAGAAGACTCTCATAAAATATATGAAGAGCTATGCAGTAGCCTTTTTTTATATATATATAAATACATATATATATATATGTTAAAGGATATGTACAAAGTGGAGTGTGATTAAATAGCCTTACTTGTGTGGGCTCTTTTTGTTTTGCATACCTGTTTTTTTATATAGCTCTGTAATTTTACTCTTAATATAGATGTATATGTTAAAGTTTCATTTTTACTGCCCCAGCCATCTGCACATATATTGAAGACTTAATAATAGCCAATTACATCATCCCAACAGCAAAAACAAGTGGGGAAGAAAAAAAGGTGTAAAACCTCTGCTAAACTTGGAGAAAAATATCAATTGTTTTTTTGGAAATCATCAAGAGTTTGGAGGAGGCTAGAAGAAAAGATTATGTTCTGTTAGAAAAACCTTTAAAAAGCAATCTGCATGCTGAATATTAAGCACAAATCCTTTGGTAAGTCTGTTGGATCTGGTGTATTCTGTTTCTCATAAGAATGGTTGTTATATCCAATGAACTTTAAAAATGATCTCTACAAGAAATGATTGTTTCTATGTCTTTAAGGCAGCCTGTTGGTAAAAGAGGATATCATGCAGTCAAAAAAAAGACTGAATTAATGTCTATAACAATTCAGTCCTGTTGATTAAGAGATTTAAATTCTCTCAGGAAAAAAAAAAATCATGTAACATTAACCTTCTCACTTTGCCAAAATACTAAATGTGTTAGAAATGAAACTAGAGACATTTGTATTTTTGACTTATACAGATAGCTTTCCTCATCTTTCCTGCTTCAAGATAAAAGCAGGATGTAAGAAATTGATACCTCCTAGATTTACTCTAAGTAAATGGTTGGTCTTAAAAGCCTCTGAAATTATTGCACATAGGCCAGGTGAGTAGCAGTAAGAGACTAATGAGAGTGTATCTTCAGCCCATACAAGCTCAATGTTAACTCATATAAATTAGTTTACATATTGTTCCATGTCTAATTAACAAAATAAGGCCAAACTACAGGCAAATTGCCAATATATATTAATTTCAGAATAAAATCTTTGCTATTATTTAAGATATAAAATACAGTGACTTCTTTTCAATGTGACTAATTCAAGGGAAGCTCATAGACTGTTTGGCTTCAAACTATTAATCATGGTGGCATATAATTTTTATCAGTTCAGAGGAATGTGTTGCTTCTAAAAAGACAGCATTATAAATTTAGCAAAACACCCTATTGATTTAAGAAAAGGATGACACAAAGAGTCTGTTGTTGACTCACTGTCAGCTACAGCTAGAGACAAATCAACATATTTCCATGGAGAAAGTCTCATGCTTGCAGTTTACAATCAATGAGTAGGACAGAGGTGAGAATACATGACACTTTCTGCTGACACATTAATGTTGTATCCTAATATAACTCTGAGACAAGTTACAAATGGTTCAAAGCACAAACACTGAAGGAAGACATCTCTTTTCCCATCATGAGTCATGTTAAAAAAAAGTAAGGAAAGTAGGTATCCATAAGCTTTTTAAAGAGAAGAGTAGCTTAATGTAGCCTGTTACTTGTAAAATAGCATTACAGATGATTAGGTTACTTCTATACATGAAATCTATTTCTACACAAGAAATCTAAAAGACATTGTCTTGCTACCAAGTTCTAAAAGATTTTTTTAACCTGATAGTATAGCGTGTCAGCTGATGTGAGCAGTTTGTCATGTTTATGAACAACACTGGAGTTTCCACTTATCAGTGATTGCAGGCCATTGGAACTCTTCCACTACTGCAATCTCAGGCTTGCTCTTAACAGAAGCAGAAAACATGAAGGTACAAGCAGTAAATTGGAAAAGTAATCTGAAGAAGGCCAGACAGCTGATCATGAGAGATGCATCCTGGACATCAATTCCTAAGGCCACAGATTCCATTTAATTTCATTTTTCATTTTGTTTCAGTCATTTTCATCTTTAACCTTTTTTTGGTTGGTTGGTTTTTTTGTTTCTTTTGTTTGTGGATTGTTGGGGTGTTTTTCCTAGTATGTGCTTTCAATGTTTTAAGATGAGAAGTGAGCATAGTTTAAGACCTGGCAGCTAAAATAATAGTTCTGACTGCTCCAAGGACCTGAGAGTGCTAACACTGCCCTAGCAGGGGATAGCATACCAAGGGGAAAACAAGCCTCCTGCATTCTCCTAACAAAATATATGCAGGCACATCATTTTTGCCAATTATCACTGCTATTCCTGCTTACTCAGAGCAACAAAGGAAGACTTTTCTGCTCCTGTTGTATCACATTTCCTCCGATAAAGCAGATAAGAGTTGTGATCACTTAAATGGAGCAGGAGAGGTGGGATGCATGGATAGATTACAGGTATGTGACTCAAACCCAACACATTTTATTGGGATGCATTCTGTGTGCTTTAGAGGAGCATGATCCACAGCACGTGTAGCACTGTTCAGTTGCTTAGTGCAATTCATGCTTGAGAAGGGTATACCTCTACTCCTAAAAATTACAAATGCCTTAGTAAGGTTACAGTACAAATAGCCTCTCTGAAGCAGGCAGGAGAGGGGCAGAGTGTGCTGTTCTAAAAGAAAATTCAAGTGGCAATTAAGTCTTATGATCAGTAGGAGTTCTCTATGAAGTAACCTGGCACATACACATAGCCAGGAGTAACTGATGATCTGCTCCTTTTAAAGATGGTTTTTATCAATCATCTAACTCTGGAGCTTTTGGGAAAGGTTATTCCAACCCAAAGCTCAAGCAGCATACAACCACTTTTATCTAAAACACTTATGCTGAGTTTATTCATCCAAATTGCAGATTGAGAAGGCCAAAGATGCAGAGACCCTAGAGCTTGCATAAGTAGATTTTACCAGTCTTACAGATTAAACCTTTCAAGCCTCACCTGTCAAAGCAACACCATACAAATGTGACTGAACTACTTCTAGAGCCAGGCCACACCTGAAGGAAGAGCACCTGCATAGCTGTGTAGCTAGTTTCAGAGATGCACATCAACAGCCCATGCAGCCAGCTTGATGTTTTGCTACTCTTCAGAAGAGGGAGTTACACACTTATTACATCTAGCTCAAAAATTTTAACAGCAAAAAGATTCAACACTCAAAGCCAGCAATAAATATTTAATTTACTATCTGAGGGCAAGACATATTTCAATGTAAAAATGGAATTTATTTTGTTCTCCCCTCCCATTTCTCACGTGCAATGAGGAATCAGTCACAGCAGTGACAGTATGCCAATTTCTAGGACTATTTGAATCCCTCAGTCCAACTAACAAAAGATAGAACTATTTCTCAGTTATCATCTAAGCAGAAACTCTCCCCATTACATTGCCAATTATCTCCACCTCAGTTGTGGCTGTCTACAAGCATTGTGTGTTGCAGGTATTAACTTCTGCTCCCCGACAGAGTGATCCTCACTCCTGGCCTCTTTTCTCAGGCCTTTTACTTAGAAATCCTGTTCCACCAGTATTCAAACTTTGGCTAAAGCTCAAAACTTTATGCCTCTCAGCTGCATTTCGCAAAACTCCCAATGCATAAAGCACTCCAGATGAAATTATCCTTGGAAATGTCACCAGATTACTTAAATTTTTACTACAATATCTACTTTAGATCTTCAGGTTTTCCTATTCAGTAGCCTAAAATCCATAAACACAACACTTTTTGCCTGATCACATAGTTCCACAAGGGTGACTATCATCCATTTTCTGATATTGATCTCTGGTGTTTCTCATTCCTTCCTCAATGGAAAACAGATTAGCCAAGCTGCTGCAAGTCCTGATGCCTGTGTACTTTTAATCCTCCAAAACAACAGCAGCAGCCTACTTTCCCCAGTCTCTGACTCCTCAAATCCCACATCATTCTTCCAGTCCCCTTTGAAACCAAACATCAGAAAATGCCTTAAAAACCACTTGAGATGAGGGCTCAGAATGACCCAAACCTTTTGATTGATTCAGGCTCTATCAGCCTGCATTAGAACCCAGGGATGTCTTAACCTCCACTTACTCCTTTCTATTCCGTACGAGAGTACTTCCAGAGCGTGTCCAAAGAAGGGCAAGGAAGCTGGTGAAGGGTCTAGAGAACAAGTCTTCTGAGAAGCATCTGAGGGAACTGGGGTTGTTTAGCCTGGAGGAGGTTGAGGGTAGAAATTCTTGCTCTGTACAATTACCTGAAAGGAGATTTTAGCAAGGTGAGGGTCAGTCTCTTCTGCCAGGTGACAAGCAGTAGGGCAAGTGGAAACTGCCTGAGAAGTTTGGGTTGGGTATTAGGAAAAACTTCTTGACTGAAAGAGTAGTTAGGCATGGGAACAGGCTGCCCAGGGAAGTGCTGGAGTCGTCATCCCTGAAGTGTTCAAAAAATGTGTAGATAAGGCACTTCATGACATGCTTCATTGATATGATGGTGTTGGGAAGACGCTGGACTTGATGATTTTAGAGGTCTTCTCTGGCCTTAATGATTCTATGATTCCTCCATAAAATCAGGAGGGCCGATGGAAGTGGAGCAATTTTGGATAGGCACAGTGCCCATATTTTAAACACCAGGTCTGAGAAGCTCCATGTCCACATTCCCCTTCTGGTGCTGCTGCTGATGCTGTTGCACCCACTGCAAACCCAGGCCTGTTTTCCTTCCTCAGCGGCTCACAGGAGACAAGGGGGCCGCCTGCCAGGGGCACCGGGAGTACACACAGCCCGGACGGGTGAGGAAACGTCGGGCCGAGGCCTTGCCTCAGGAAAGGCCTCAGAGCCTTGGGGAGAGAGAGGGAAGCAGCACTACAGATCCTCCCGCCCCTAGGCGACTGGTGACGAGCGCCGCGAACGCCGGCCTCCCATTGGCTCTCGGCCTGGCAAAGCGCGGCCAATCGCGTCACGCCTCACCCGCCACCCCCTCCAGTAGCGCGGAGGGGGTTCGGCCGCTCGCCGAGGCGGGGTCACGTGACCCTCTGTTTACATCCTCTCAGCTGTTAGGGCTCCTCCTCTCCTCGCTGTCCCTCACACCGATACCAACAGCGGTGGCGACCCGAGGGGGATCCCTCTGACCCTCCGACCCCGCGGCAGGGCCTTCAGCGCCGGCCTCCGCCTCCTCCGCCATCGCTCCAGCTGGGCTCCTGTCCGGGCCGGCCACCGCAGCGCTCTCCCGTGTGCGTTTTCTCTCGGGGCGGGTGGTCGCCTCTGCCACCCCGCGCAGGGTCTGGGGTCCGCTGTAGAACGGGTGAGTATCCTGCAGTGAGGAGGGAGCCCGGGGTGAGGGGAGCGGGTGGACAGAGCTGCGCTCCCCGGCTTCTCTGTGCGGCGTGAAGGTCGCCGTCGGGCAGCTGGGACGGTGGG
>VWZO01010595.1:128187-147999 GCA_013396975.1 Bucco capensis | reverse complement strand
CATTGTCGGTTCCGCACGCAGGCGCGGGGAGCTGGGGGGGAGGAGGGGAAGGTTGTTTTCCCGCAGCCGGGACGGGTGAGGGCTTGCTGCCACCCGCCTCAGGGGTGGGGAGAGACGGGACGGGACGGGGGGAGCATGCGAACGCCTTCGGCAGCCCAGTCCTAGTCCTCCTCCTTTTCCTCCTTTGCACGATTACACCACTCTACCCAACTCCCCCACTCCCCCTAGCACCTCCCCGCGTCCCTTCGCTGCATGAGTAATAAATAATCTCTGGCCCAAAAAGGGTTGGGAGGAGAGGTGTTGGTGTAGCCGCCGTGGGCCCAGGGCAGGTGTGAGGGGACAGGAGTTGAAGGGGGAGGGGAGGAACAAGACAGAGGCGAGAAGAAGAGAGAAGGTTCCAGCCTTGAGATCCAGGAGAGAGAGGGTTGAGTCAAGGTGATGGCAGCGCTCGTCCCCCGCTGCGGCTCTGTGCCCTGCTCCCCTCCCCCGTGACGGCTCGGGGTTTTTTCACCTTTCAGGAACTGCGGTGAGAACGAGAGCTTACCTTTCGTTTTGGTTTTCCTCTTTCCTGTCTCGAACCCTTACAACCTCAAGGTCTCGTGGGGGCTATGTCTGCCAGGCCGAGACGTTTAGGAGGAGACAGAAGGGAGTGTGAGACAACGCTTTGTTTTGTTTTCTTTCAAGAAAAACCGATGAGCTGAGGAGGTGGGGAAATACTTTGTTGACGTAAATAAAGTGTGTAAAATGTACGATAACTTCTCTTTTCATCCTGCCAGCTACGGCAGGTGGGCTGTGAACGTTACTGGAGGGAAGCAGAGGGCAGCTTCTGCCCCCCGCCCTGCCACAAACGCACATTTTGTCTCTGTTTACATTGTGGTCTCATTGTGGTTTTGGCTGGGAGCAGCGTAAGGGGAGGAGCAGGAACTGGCTCCAGGGCAGCCACCTCCTCCCCTCTCTGTTTTTTTGTTGTTATCTGTTCGGAGGAGGTGTCCTGGGGTCACGTCTGCCTGTCGCTGAGCTGCGCTCTGCGGTTTATCTGCGATTTCTTTTCGGCCCGAAACCTGTTCTTGTGTAGGTCTGTTCTCTCCTCCCACCCTGGTTCTCAGCGGCTCGCAGGGAAGTTGGAGGAAGGGGGAGGGAGAGGAAAGGAATCTTG
The DNA here is from genome assembly GCA_013396975.1 of Bucco capensis. Lineage (NCBI taxonomy): Eukaryota > Metazoa > Chordata > Aves > Piciformes > Bucconidae > Bucco > Bucco capensis. The sequence goes on along the minus strand of VWZO01010595.1, from coordinate 146,843 downwards.
GCATTTGTTTGATACCCAGTCAGCAGCCTGGGCCTGCTTTGTACAGCACTGTCCTGTTTGACAGCAAAAGGGGAAAAAAGATAAATCTGTGGTGGATGGTGTGTGTGTTCATTTTGTGGTGGAAGATGAAGGAAAACATCTTTAGCGCCTGCATGAGAGGAGAGATGGAATCACAGAATAGTTTGGCTTGGAAAGAACCCTAATAGTCATCTAATTCCAGCCCTTCTGCCATGGGAAGGGATGCGTTCCACTAGACCAGGTTACACAAGGCTTCCTCCAACCTGGTTTTTGAACATGAACTGGAAGTACTGAACTGTTGGGAGTGTGTGGAGAACACTTGTGTCCTTGCAGTGCTTACAAGTACCCATGTAGCTACTCTTCTCCTAATAGGTATTTTTTTGCTCCTATCAAGTAAAAGTCAAGCACAGGTCAGCTGCAAACTTCACCAAGGAAGTAAGGTTTCTTCTGTTAATGAGCAGTAAACTTGGAGAGAGACATAGAAAAGAGACACAGGTAAGGCTAGTGAGCACATTAGTGAATTAATAGAGATATCCAATACCTCTTGACCACATGCTCTCTGTTACAGAGAATTCTAATGCTTACCGTTAGTAAATGACAAGAGCATGTTGTGAGACTGCATTTGTAACAATAATTCATTATTCTTGCAAATGAATCATAATATATATGATCCATTCCCCCCCACATCTCCTTCCTCCAAGGACCCTTACCTTACATTACTCTGGGCAAACCATATCTGGAAGGAAGTCAGGCTTGGATAAATGGAGCTGTCATCTGCAGAACTCCTGCCTGATTTGTTGGGAAAGCTTGAAAAATATTTTGGATGTTTAGGTAGACAAATGTGTGCAAGATCTGTTGGTATTTTAACTGACTCTGGGTGAATAAATGTAATGATAGGAATGTAAGGAGTACGTGAGTAAGCTGAGAGAGCCACAATGAGGGCTTTGGAGATGGATGTTTAGCCAGATGTTCTTGACAACAGTCAGTGCCCCTCAGAAATGCAAGGAAGAACAATTGGATGTTGTTGGGAGGTCTGAAGTAAGGAGAATATCATGAAATAGAGAAGTAGTATGTAATACTGGGCAGCCAAATGTTGTCACTTGGTCTGTGCAGGATTATGTTCCTTCCCTGTATCTTCAGTCTTCACTCAAGAATTCTTGTAAAAATCTGTCTGATTGGCTTGCTTTCTGGGTTTTCTTCATCCAGTCTCACACTTCATGTCACAACTTGCTTTTGACCAGCCAGTTTTCATTTTGCAATGCTTTATACATCTATGAAGTCTTGCCACTTTTATAGTCATGCCTTGGCAGATGGATGATTTTTATTGCTTAGACTTTTGTTAGCCTGTCAGTGACTGCCCTAAGCTGCAGCAGGTCCTTTTGAAGAGACTTCTGCCTAATAGCAGACTAAGAATAGGACCTGACTGCCAGACCTGTATTGTAGTTTTCCATGCCTATGCTGGACCATAACAGAGCAGTCACTTGGCTCTGTTCTGTAAACTTGAAGTGCAGTTGCTTTGAGATGGCAAGTGTGCATCCTGACACTAAAGGTAGGCTTAGGCATGATGCCAGTGCAAGTGGAAGGCTCTGAAGAGCATGTTGCCTGTAACTTTTTTTGGACAAACCTTGTAGAAGAGACAGTAGCATGGAGATTAAATTTGAAGTTCCTACTGCAGGGCATGTTTAGTAATACAGGTTTGGTTGTTTTTTTTTTTCCCCCAAGGATGCTCCCAAAACTCAATATAGGCAAGATAATTTTTTCAATCGAATGTTCCAGAAATGTTTATATCAGGAGTTTTAAAAGTTCCCCAAAACAAATACATTAAAAGCAATTATGGGAATGCTCATCCCATTCTTCAATCTGCAGAGAAACACCTGAGAATACAGTAATTGGTTTTGGATTAGATGTGTCTTTACATGTACCTGTTCTCATATCTTGCTCTGTTCCCGTTTTCAGCAGGAATATCAGAGAGATCCACAATTTTACCATGCTGAACTGAAAGGGATGCTCTGTTAGCTGATGATTAATTAGCTCTCTATGAGAAAAGTTTCTTGAAGTCTGCAGCACGTGGCACTCTTGCATGCAAACATCATTGAATATTTCCTCACTTATTTTGCCTATGTAGAATGCAAATTCTATGGAGAGCATATAGGTGCCATATTATTTTGCAAATGACTAATCAGGTATGTAACTGGCCTAAAGGCACTCTGGGAGTCTTACAGAATGGTCAGAAGTTGATCTGTGTGCTTCATCTTCTCCAACCAATAAATGTAGATTATTTTGGCTGGATAATTCTTTTAATGTATCTGTTTTGCAGTAGTGTGATAATACTGTTGCAGTTCTTCCTTTTATGAAGTTCTAGGGAGTAAAATGAAGTAGTTATGGGGTAATTACATTCAGACATCAGGAAATAACTCCTGTGCTCTGATTTCTTTGGGGCTTATTTGTGCACACTGGATAGTAATCAGTGCCTTTAGGTCTGCTTGATGCAAGCTCTTAAAGGAGTTGCTGCTGCTATGTTGTATAAGAAAATTGGACTGGACTTCTGGGCCTTGAAGAAGGGATAGGATTTGTAGCAGCTGAGAGTGCTGAGTATCATTTTTTGCAGGACTGAAAGATCAGCTGGCTGCCATGCAGTGTTTGTTCTCTGTCCTTTTTATCCTGGGACATCATGCCAAATTTCATGTTTCAGAGTTAAGTGTGGCTACTGCAGAGTTGACAGTGATGTTAACTAATCTCAAGGAGCTTGAAATGCTGATAAATGTGTGCAGCCCTGTTAAATGTACTTCTGATCAGAAGCTTATTGAAAGCCTTGAAAGGAACAGTAAAGTAGCAGTAAAGATGGCTTCAAAAGTGGCAATTAGTCCTAAGAAACTGATCTCATAAAGTAAGAAGTATTGGAAATTGTATCTAGAGAGCAGCTGTGGTGTCCATCACTTCTGCCTTGGGACTGCAATTGGTATGTTACTTCTCCAGGAATTTTATCAGTCTTTCCAATTGAAGCACAAAACCAGAAGTTCTCCTTCACTGTGAGAAGAAACCACTGGTTTAGAAATCAGTATTGAGCAGTTTTGAAAAAGTCAAAACCCCACAGGCCTGAAATAGTAGAGAGGTGACATCAAGAGTCACCATGGTAACTCTCAGGCTGCAGCTTCTGATGTGTTCTCATGTGGGGGAGTTCCAGAGTGGGGAGGTGACCATGGAGCAGGAATAAACTGCTCTGCTGGTTAGAGGGCTGTCTTATGGCAAAAAAAGCCTTGGAGCCCACTGATGCATTTAATAAAGGCTAATTTTGGAGTTGTGGCTTTGTGTAGTGTTTAGCAAAGAAAGGATGCAAAGATCTAGTTTGCAGAGCATCAAGTTCTATGAGTTGCGTGGAGGTGGAGATTAAAGATACTGTGAGTGTTGTGAAGGTAATAAAGGTAAAAAAAGGTACTAGAATACTGAGGCTTAGAATTTCTCTCAAGGATTGCATTTCACTCCAGATTTTCTCAAAAATAATATTTGTCCAGCATACAAGTGCAACACAAATGCTGAATTTGCATTTGTAGAACTGTGTGAAGGACATTGATGTCTAGGGCATCTGAGTTGTCAGCATGGAGATGATAGATAGGAGATAGGTTTACTGAAGGTCTACATTCCTCTGAGGTTAAAAAAAACCCCAACCAGTAAGGAGGATAAATCTTAAGTAGAGGTAGCTGAGTAGTTAAGAGAAGGGACAGTCCTTGTCTTGGTGGCTCATAGGAGTGCTTTACTGGAGACTGTGTGTGTTTATACACGCACAAGCAGTGTAGTGACTGTGAACAGCATCTCTGTCCTGAATGTGTTTTGAACCTGCACATTGGCAGAATCTGGTCACAAGTCAGTGTGTCTCCAGGGTCATTCTTTTGGTCTTTTTCTTTTTTTTTTTTTCCATTAGGAATCTTTTGGCTGATGATGTCTTTTATCTGGTTGCTTTTTCCAGTCCCAGCTGCTGCATTCCTTTCAAAGAAAACATCCCTCAGTTTTATGTGGTTTGTATTCATCTAGGAGTCATAATTCACACAACAGCAGTAGCTCTTCTTGCCTGTTTGCAGGGAAGCAAGGACAGGATGTGGGCAGGAGAGGAGTTTTCTCTTGCTACTTAAATACTAACTGTTGCTATATCATAGGCCAAGCAGCATGTAGTTAGCATAAGCACCTGATAGAGGTCTCTATTTAAGCACCTGAGTCACGTTGCAGGTATCAAAGGCTTGCTCTTACTATTACAAAAACTTTGCTTTGCATAATTTCTAAGTAAACAATACTCTTTAAAGCTGTGAGTAATCTTGTTTGTTTCTTCCCTTTTGGCTTGCTAAAGTCTGAAATGATAGGTGCATATTTCTAATGGCAAATAAAGCAATTTTGAAAGCTGTTTTCAGGCTGAATAGCAACAACTAAGTGATACTGGATAGTGTTCTACCAGGAATCAGAGTTATTAGAGGAGTAGTTTAAGATGTTGTGAAAGATAGCAGACTGTAATATAGTAGACAAAAAATACTTGTACTCCTGGATATGTGTGTGTTTATACTATCATTCAAGCAAAAGGAATAGCATTTTACCTTCAGTTCCTGTTGTCTTTAGGAGTCAAAGAACTGAATTTGAAAGAGCATCTCGGAGATGACATTTGGTTTTTAATAATTATATGCAATAAAATTATTAGTTTTAAATTTATTATTAATGGTAGAACAATTTTGTTAATTAAAACTTGACATTTAATTGTTTAATAATTAAAGAAAATACAGAGAAGCTGCTTCTCTAAAAGATATCTACATCAATGTATGGCTTCAATAAGTGATAAAGTAATTGGAATTGTATGTGGTAATAGTCAGTTAGTGAGTAACTTCCAACAGTTGATGTGGTGTCCCTGTCCCAGATGAAAGGCTTGATTCCTATAAATGGTTGTTTTAACATTGAAAGAGGAATTAGGTCCATGTGGTTGGGAGAAAATGAGAAGTAGTTTACTATTCTGAGAGTTTGTGTTATTTCTGTTTTCAGCAGATATTCAGGAAATACATTGTGGTTTTCTTGGCAAATGTTTGAAAGAAAAAAAGCCAAGTAATACTCCTCAGCCCAGTCAGCTGTGCTATGGAATGGTCTATATATTGAAGTTAAAGTGAAGAGACTTGGAGCTATTGTCCTGGTAATCATATTTTCAGCACAATTGTTATTGCTTGATGGGGATAGCTAAAATGTATGCAAGCTAGCAGTGCTAGAAGAATGAACTCTGAAGTTCACTCAAGGAGATGATTAATTTTAGCAAACAAAGCAAAATGTTAATATTCCTGCAGTACTAATAGCTTCAAGTAATCAGGAGTGCTATGAGATTTCTACTAGGACACCAGTTTGCCATTAAAGGATTGGATTACCATCTGAAAACCCTTGAGACTTCTGAAGTTCTTGTTGTTAGTGTTGGATTGTGGCAGGTGGGGGATTGCTGGCTCTTCTTTTCCTGGGGCATGTGCCTGCTGTTAATTTGCAGAACTCTCCCCTTTCCTCTTTTGAGAATGAACTGTGGGTTTATATTCCATTCACTGTTGTCACCTGTTCTTCAGTTTCTTTATGCTCTGCTGTCTTCTCTAAATTTGACATTGTTGAAATGAGGAGGTCAGTGAAAGTGGGAGGACACAGAAAAGTTGAATTGCTGAGTTTCCTCAGAAGTTCTGCTGAGCTGACAGTTGCAGCAGTATAAATCCCATAGGCCTTGGTCTCTGCTTGCTTATTTCAGTTAATTATGCATTCATTATGACTAAGACTTATTACTGCTGAGTTTCCTGAGATTCTGTGATGTTTTCTGGATTAATTCAGTTGTCAGAAAAAGTCAGTGTAGGACTTGACTTCTCCATTGTGGGATGCTGTGCATAAACTGGAGTTGTTCATGGTACAGCTATATCAGGTTATGTGACTGTAGCAGCCTCTTGTGTTATCTGTAGTCTGCACTTCTCTAAGGTGAAAAGCATATGCCTTGTATGAGAAAACATCTGATGGGATAGGGTTTGGGACATGAAGATACTTAGGCTGTGCAAGTGCACAGTTCCTACTTAAGCAATGAGAAAAGGTTCTAAACTTACATTTCTTGGTGAAATATTTGTATGAATGTGTTGAAATGGTCTCTGAAGCTTGCCAAAAAGGCTCCAAATCCCCTTCCAGACCACACCTGCTGTTGTTTGTACTATAAGTAAATCAAAACTTAAGAGTCATATTTGCAGTAGTACTTGATTCATACTTGGAGACAAACAAGTTAATGGGCTTTTTTTGGGAGGTTGGCTTTTAAAGAAGGCTTACAAGGAGGTTTTGTTCAAGTATTTCTGTAGACAAGCATGGCCCTAGGTCCAGCCAGTAGTTAGGCTAAGCCTATATTGTCAGTAGTGCACTAATGTATGTATTCAGCATGTACATATACAAATACATAGTTGGTCACCACATCAACAGAGAAGACACAGCACTAATGCAAACACAAACAGTGCCAATGGCATAAGCCTGTTGCCCTTTCTGGATGGTCAAGCTGAATGGGGTCAGACTCTCTTCAGTGGTGCCCAGTGACAGGACCAGAGGCAGTTGGCATGAACTAGAACACAGGAAGTTCTACCTAAACGAAAGGAAAACCTTCTTTCCTGTGAGGATTACAGAATGTTGGAACAAGCTGCCCAGAGAGGTTGTGGAGTCTCCTTCTCTGGAGACTTTCAGAACCTGCCTGGATGCATTCTTGTGCAACCTGATCTAGGTAAACCTGCTTTTAGCAGGTGGGTTGGACTAGATGATCCCCAGAGGTCCCTTCCAACCCCTAACATTCTGTGATTCTGTAATGTCTGCTACATGCATGTATATTTTATGGGTCCTTCCAGTTACTGGATTTAATACTTGTTCTACCCTGAAACTGGCCCTTAGGTTCATTTATTCCCTGTTGCCTCTTGCACACAAACACACTCATGCTTAGTCACTAATCCCAAGTACCACAGATTCTCTAGCAGCTCACTTGGACCCCACTTTCCCTCTGGCAGCCAACTCCTTCAGTTGCCTCCCTCACTCAGTCAGCTCTGTCCCCGATTCTCAGGCCATGCTGCCAGGTTGCTGGCTAGTCCAGCTCAGTACTTACTGTGATGACACCCTGATCTGCAAAAGGTCACTCTCTCCTTTGCTGGCATCACTGACCCATGGGCCCTTGTGACCTGTGATCTGGCTCCCATTTGTCACGTAGGCACAGATGCATGCTGAACTGAGCCTTAGGACAAGTTATAAAAGGAGATTAATGGGCAGACAGAACAGACAGCACTGGATAGGGGCAGAACATAGCCAGACTTGCATACTGACCTGTGGGTCACAGATGACCTGTCCTTCTTGTAATCATAGCCCTGGTTTCCCATGCTGGTTTCTCCCCAAGCCACTTTGATCCCTTCCTTTCCTCACCTTTGGTTCCTCCTTATCCCATAACAGGATTTGTGCAGCTACCAAGTGCTTTTCTCTTGCATCCCGTGGTAAATCTGGTAGCCCTGTAAGCAATCACAACCCCTCAATCTGGACTTGCCCTGGAGAGAGGCCCCAGTGGTGGGGAGGATGTGGGGAGAGCTGATGGTTCTCCTGGGACAGCCCTAGGAGAGGAGCTGGGTTAGGATCCTTAGGAGGGTTCCCCCAACCACAAATTTGCCTCTCTGCTCCTTTGTGTGCAGAATTGCTTGTTCTTACCTAACCTGACAGGGTTTTCTTTGACAGCTGCTGGCAGATAATCTATTTAATCATTTGCAAGCCCAGGTGAAAATTTATGATAGAAGTTAGTGGCTGGACACAGATGTGTGAGGTAAAGTGATACTGTTAAAAAAAGAAATACTTTGAAATGCTACCTCAAAGTAGGGTATTTTAATAGCAACAGGGAGAAAGCTAGAATGATTGCATGGAACTTTGTGGAACAGGCTTTGGGAACAGTTCTAGTGCTGTAACCTTCTAAACTGTAAAATGAGTTGATGGTTTTTTTTTTCCCCTGGATGACTTGTATTTGTGTAGACACTTCTTTGGTAGATATCAAAAATAAATGTAGTTCATGCTTGATGTGTATGTTTTGAAGGTTATGATAAATCATCCCTTTACTTTACAAAGAACCATGAAAAGATATTTAATATGTTTTGTATAAAAGCAAGCATTGTACATCTTAAACAGGGATTTATGAACAAGATCACATCATTTTAGGGTATGCTGCTTATGGATTTATGGTATATCTGGAGAATGAGGCAGATTGTGGTGTGGGTCTTAAAGTCTGAGGCAATTGGAGATACAGAGGATTTAGGATTAAAAGGAAAGTTAGGTGCAGGTAGCTCTCTGTTGCTTTGCTTTCTTTGTGACAAGATGAAAGCAACTGATAGTGTGCATGTGCTTTAGTAAACAAGTTACATTGGATAAAATGCTGAATCCAGTGTGATGCTTCTGGAAGATTGCATTGGTGCAAGAATTTTGTGTCATTGTTCTGAGGAAAAGAAGCAGGAAACAGGAGTAGGCTTTATCATTCCTTCCTCTTGAGGATTACAGGCCTTAGTAATAAAGGAATTTCTCAAAACAAACTGTTGTATTGCAATAGACTACTGTTAGAATCTAGTAAATAGGATCAGGACTTGATTTTTGTTTTTAGCTTTATTTATTCAGTGTCTCGTAAGAAGAGGATCTATCATAAATAAGTTGAGTTTTTCAGCCTGTGAAGGTAGATACTTTGATAATACAGTATTAAAAGTTGTTTGTGCTGTGATTATTGCATGCTGTTTTGATACTTTTTAGATAACATTTCTAAAGATCAGAAAATCCAAAGGTTTAGTGCATTGGTAAAGTTGATTTGCTGTATTTGTTTTTTATTTGAGCCTGTATGGTGTGGTTTGGATTTTTTTTAGAGACTGCAGTAAATGCATAGCTCTGAGATGAGGTTTCAAGTGTCAGGAATGTAACTATCTTCTATTTTTACACTTGACCTCATTTCTATTTTCTTTTGCTAAAGGCAACAGGCATATGTTGTTCTGTTGCTGCTGGAAGTGAGTTATTTAACTTGAAGTGTTTATGTGCAATAAGCTTTTGAACTTCAGCACTGGCTGAAATAGTGAATATTTTGTCATGGGCCACATTTTGCCTGCTCAAAATTACATGAACTGTGACTTGAACTGCTCAGAACTATAACTGCAGGAACTACACTTGTGGCAGAAGGAAAGTATGTTTTGCTTCTTGTACTAAACCTGCTTTGTGTTTTGTTATAAAAAGATTCTCCCTCTCTCCCCTCCCCAGCTATTACTGACTGCTCTTGGAAGGTGATACTGAAGGTGAATTATATCTTACTGTGGGGTGTTACCTTCTGGTCACCACAAACTAAATTATTCAGAATTTCCTTTAATGAAGAGAGGTTTTTTTTGTTGAGTATGTGTCTTGTCCTTTATAGCAGGGTGTCTTAGTTGGCTTATATCAGGATAATGTTAAAATTAGCAGAAATGGTTGTGTCACCTGTTTGCCTTTCACCTCTTCAGACTAAACAGAGTGAGATACTCCAAAAGTGAGCTTTTTACACATCTCTACAGCTCTTCTAATTCTGAACATGTAACTGCTATGGCTTGTACAACCCTGCTGGAAACGAGTGTTCTCTGTTCAATACCCTTGTACAAAGCTGTGTATTGTGGCAATGGGGTTTTGCAGCCTGGTCACTTTGTAGCTCACTAATTCCTGTGAAATATGTGCACAGACAGCAGTTTCTCTTCTGAAAATCAGGTGCACGATACAGACTCAGTGTTAAATATCACTGATTTGTGTCTCTCTTATGAAGTGCTATTTTAGTCTTGCCAGTGAACAAACCACTCTTACTTGGTACCTCCTGTTTCTGTGGGTCTGTTAGGCCCTCTAGAGAAGCTTCTCATCTGTCTTCTTTCTCCTTGCCAGTCTGTGGTAAAGCAGTGACCTTTGATTAGTTTATACTGGGCAGATTAGAATAGTTGTAGCCTGGGAGCAGGCAGAGCTTTAGGCATACCTCTCAGAAGTGCTCTGTAAGAGGACTGCCAGGTTCTTTCGTGGACACCTCTGTCAGAGGAAGGGTAGGGGATCTTCTTTGTCTTTGATACTGGGTTAGGCTGACATCCTTTGCTTATGAGATCCTTTAGTGAGACTTTGATAGGTCAGTAAGCCACCTTGGGCTTCTAAGAGACCATTTTATCTATTTATATCTTGTATCACTGGACTGACACATAACATTTCTGCACTTTGTGTTTTTATATGCTAGCTAACAGCATCTCACTGCCTTGGAAAATGATTTTCAGAACACTTAAGAGGCTATTTTCTTATCAGCACTATGGTTCATACTGTCCATCAGTAATGGATAAACTGTTTATAGCTGACAGACTAACATCTTCTACCCAGCTAATAATGTCAGGTGCTTCAAATCTCATGAGACTTTCACAGACTGGCTCCTCAGATGTTTTATTATCTCATCATCTCTCACCCATGGAGGCTTTTTCATTTTACAAAGAAGAGCATTTCTTAACACTAGTTTTATGACAGATACTGGCTAAATTAAAGCATACTGTGAAATTACACTAGCAAGTCCTTTTAAGAGAGGGGAGTGTTTCTTTGCTTGGTCCCAATGTCAAGCTTTGTAACATGAATAACAAGATTCAAAATGTTTGTAGGTATGCAAATCCCACAGATCTCATATATATTTGGTGTGGGAAGTGGGGAGAAAATTTTGTGCTGATGACCAACAGATACTCTGCTAGAGATGAATGAGTCAGTGAAATAGGGCAGTGAGACAGCTTTCCTGTTTCTCAGCAGGTTTTTTTTTAGGCTATAATTAAGAAAGGTCAGTTAGTGTCCAGAGGGCATCCTAGGATGTCAACACTGAAGCTGGGTCTGCAGTGAGCATAGTGACAGCTATTGGAGAATCACAAGCAGAGCCCTAAATAGAGACCACAGCTGAGGACTTGCTCTCTGAGGTTATAGGGCTGCTTCACTTCTAAATCTCAGAAACTATCCTGCACTCTAGTTTCTACCCTAGTACAGCAAACTGGGTGGAAAGGGTGAGCTTTCACTTCTTTGCTTTAGAGTAAGCATTCACAACACATTGCTGTGGTGTCACAGGTGGGACACTTAGCTTGAACAAGAAACTGCTTCTGAAGCCTGGAAGCCTCAGCTTTGTAAACATTTTTTTGATTACTCAGATTTTTAAGCAATAAGGAGAACTAAGAAGCTACACATGAAAAAGTTCCATACAGGAAATATGTAGGTTTCTTTGCTTTGTAATAAAAGCTAATGAATTTTAAAGTCTCTCAGCATACCTGAAAGCAGATTTGGCATACAGAGCTGGTATATTCTCTTCAGCATTCAATCCTTGCTGCTGTGTGAAGAGGGTAGATGGAATTTCAGTGAGAAAAACAAATGCAGTACAAAAGAAGAAAGTTCCAAAGACGTGGAAAAAAAATAGTGGTGGACAACCAACAACATTCTTTTTCTTTTTCGTTAAATTCCTGTGTAAAATAAAATCAAAAGGTTCAGTAGCCAATCAGCAAGGTTGGTGCAGAAATTACACCTTGTGTAACTAGCAAGGCTGAGGTCATTTGATCATGAAATCTGTACTGACTTGCTTGTCAGTGCTCATACATTTGTGGAGCGCTATAAGCTTCAGTGCATCTCCTGAGAGAAATACAGTGCCATGTGTGCTCCTTGGTGTGTTCAGGTGGCTGGAGGTGGAGAAAGAGTTGAGAGCAAGCACACACCTGGAATCTTGTGTAAACAGCTGTTGAAGGCCTGAACCAGGAGGATCTGGGCTTAAGCTTCCATCAGACTTGACAAACATTTTGTGCCCAAGTAGGTCAATGCAATTCAGGTTAAGTCACTAGTTGTAGCTGTTTACATTCATTTGGCTTAACGTTAATCCTGTGGTCTGCTCCTTGTTCCATTGCTATATTACAAAGAACCTTGAAGTATGCTTTGTGGAGTGCATTACATTGGAAAGCTGACTGAACTTGTTTCTGTTTGACTTGAAATGCTACTTGAAATGATCCACTGAGCAGGAGGTTAGGAATGGATGTTTTTGAGTGAGACAAGTCTATTATAGAGTACAGGCTTAAATCATGCGGGGTTTCAGATAGAGTTTTGCTTAATGCACCAAGTAGTACCTTCTTTCTGAACTATTTGGAGTGACAAAACAAATAGCTGTGGAAGAGAAGGCAGTTAAAATAGCAGCTCATTGTCTAGAGCACTTTGAATTTTTATTGCCCTTAGTAGCAATTTAGGAGCAAGGCATGTGTATCAGTTTCAAATAAGTTTGTAAAGGTTTCATACTGAAATACCTCTGTGTCCCACAGTTTATTCTGATTTTTGTCGTCACCTTCTACAGTTACCTCCAGCACACAGTTCATATTTTGGTTTTCTCTAGCCTTTGCTTGGTGAAGCTAACATTACAACTTCTCTTCCTTTCAGTTCATCAATCATTCTAATTATTCAGAAGGTCCTGCTGAAATCTTACAGTCAACTCTGCAGTTCAGAGTGGAATTTCCTCTTGCACAGCACTTAAAATACTTGGGAGGAAAGGGGAGAATCTAAACTAAAAAATGGAGTGCTTTTGTTGCAAGAGTTGCTGGACAGGACAAGGACAGGGAAAACATGATCTTGAGTTCCTGACAGCTGCAAGAGTGGCACAAATTGAATCTGCTCAGAAGTAGGTCTAGCATTTGGTTAGTGACCTAAGAAACTTAAAACCTCTGGTGATTAGAGTGATGTTGGCTGACTCCTGCCAGGAGTAAATTGAGACTGTTAAATGGGCTGAAGTGTTTCAGGCCCTTATGTGCATTTGTGGTTAATTCCCTCCTATTGCCAATCACAGAATATTCCTTTTTTTAGGCAGACTTAACAGCTGACTCTTACGTCTGTATTAATGTGTAGTGCACTGGTTTGTTGTTTTCTCTTCCAACTTCTGGCTAAGGGGAAACGTTGACCAAGCAATGCTATCTATGAGTTTAAGGTAATATCAGTCTTGATTTGGTGTGGTATGTTCCAAGGTGATCTCCTAGTGAGAATAGTTCTGAGGAAGAGACTTGCATTAATTCTGAGGAGAAGATTTGAAATATGACTGATTCCATATATTATATTTTCTCTTTGTTTTGCATCCTTTGAAACAAAGTAAGAGTCAAGTTAGTAGACTCAGATAGCTTGTGGTTTTAAGGACACATCTATGCCAAGTCAAGATACTAAATTTGTAAGATACTTGACATTCTTAGGGATTCAGCAAAGACAGGGTTTTGTCTGTCAAATTAACTGGATGCCTTGCTAACATAGTATTTAATCTGTCTTTAAGAGAGTGTGCAAGTCCTTTGTAACCTAAGGAATTAACTTGAAGTGCATATGTACTTGTAAGGTTCTGAAATGTGTGAAAGTTGTGTCCCTTTGAGAGCTGGCAAAAAAAAAACAACCCTTGGCAAACCTTACATCTGGTTACTAACTTCTCAGAAGAGTTTTGCCTAATGGTGAAGAACTAAAACGCACTCAAGTTGTCAGCACTTCTTAGATTCACATTACTAAAGAACACCTGTTCAATTAATCTGATGGTATTACAAATAAAATCAGGAATTACTTACACTAAGGAATTCCAGTAGAATTAGTTACAAGTTAGGTCAGAAATAAGTCAGAGATGTTACAATACAGTTGTGTGGTTTTTTAACAGAAATTGGGAAGTGTGTTCCTTACATTCACAATAGAAATGAAATGTAAACTTCAAGATAGTGTTTCAACTATTAAAAATAAATCATGAACAGTGTGGTGTGAGAAACAGGGGTTTTAATTGAAGTTGATTTTAATCAACTTTTACTCATTGATTTTCAATCAATGAACAAACTTTTTTTTTGTTCAAGACTATTGAAATGTTAACTGCTAAACTATGATTTGTTGGCTTCCAAAATTTCTAAGGCTAAAGGCAGTTTGCTGCATTTTGGTAGTGTTGTGCACCCTTCCCCTTCTGAAATTTTTATGCATCACAGGCATCAGATCGCTGCTCATACTCTGTGAACTGCATGTATTTCAATTTAGGTATTGGTGAGCTTCCCAGGATCCTTTCTGTGAGCTTTGCATCTTGGTGGAAAGTTTTATCATAGTATGCTCTACTGTATCTTTATCATGGGTCAGGTGTGACAAGGAAGCTTTAACTAACTTGCCCTATCTCCAGCTGTGTTAAAATAGCTTGTGAGGTGGTTTCTTTTGTGTGTTTAAAACAGTGGAAAATATATCTGACTTCACACAAAGCAAGTAATTATATTTTCATAAGGTAAAAGTATACAAACAAAACCATTGGAGGAGGAAAGCAAAATACCAGTATTTCTGTGCAGCACAAGAGGTCACTTTATGAAAAGATCTTTCTCCTTAACTTCCCAGGGTGTTTTTTGCTGTTTTTAACAAAAGTACTTTCCACTTGAGTACCTCTCTGCTTACCTGTCGTTGTAGAATCTGTAATACAGCACCATAGTTAATGAAAGCTAACCAAAAAGCAAGATATCTAAAAAGCAAACAATATCACTGCCTACATGATGTCACCTTTTTCAGCCAGGGACAGTGCATCCAGAATATCTTTAGCATGGTGTCTGTATTGAAACCAACAGATGTTACTTACAGGAGATAAAATTATGTGAAATGAGAAAAGAGATGTTTTTTTGCTAGAAACGATAAAGCTTTAGTTTGGAAGAATAAAGAACAAACTTATGGATACGAGTGGTTTGTGTTATCTCTCCGAGCGTGGACAGTTGGTGAAGATCGCCATCTGCTGGTGTGAGGTGGGGAATGCACTCTGCAGCTCTCTAAATGTAGCAGCTGCATTCCAAATATATGCCAAGACAATCATAAACTTCAGTCTGAAGTGATGAGAAACTATTGCAGTATCACTGTAGATTATTTAANGGAGGAGCATGGATGGAGCCCTCCCTGGAGCTTCGTTCGCCAAGCCTAGCCATGATGACAATAGAAAGGTTTATTAATGCTGTTTTGATGGGGACATGTTAAGCGTTGAAAAGGATTCATTAGTGTTCTAAGAAAGTTCATTTTAAGTATTCAATCATAAAAATTGTGTTGTGGTTATCCCATAATAGAAACTTAGAAACCAACAAGCTTCATTCTGCTAAGTTAAATGACCTTGGGCATCTGATTTGTGTTTGTGAATTCCTGACTCACGAATTTGCACAAATAGGCATGTACAAACCAGGAATTTGCTGAATTGCATTGGAGTATTCTCCAATACAAGATTGCATTCATATTTTTAAAAGAGTGTTCAGTGAAACATGCTTATTTGAAGAGGCAGGTGGAATTTTTTAAGAGGTGATACTCAGCAATAAAATTAGTGTTAAGGGTGAGTGTGGCTTGGGTTTGGGTTGTGTTGTGTGTGTGTGTGGTTTTGTTTGCTTTGTTTTATACTCTGGTTTTTGAGTTTAGTCATTAATAGTGTATTAACTGCAGATAAACTACAGATCTGATAGAGCTGTTTAGAAGTGAATTCGCTGTGTAGAATTCCTGAAACTTGCTTGTCAAGAGATTGCAAACTGCTGAAAACCTACTCAAAGAATTCATTTTCCTGTAGTGAATGTGGCAAGCATAAGTAGGGTACTCAGAGGAGTTTCATGTGTTGAATCCAGAAGAAAGCAATATGTGGTTATGTCTGCACTAGTATTCTGGTTTAATATCCGAGAGGCATCTCCTGCACATGAATCACCACTCCCCTGGCTTTGTCTCCTGCTGTGGGGTGACTTCTGAGCATGTAAACCCAGTTCCTTTCAAATATAACTAAGCTGGTACATGCTCCAGCTTCTATTGGATGTATAGCTTTCAGAATGTGTCTTCTGTTATCCCTCCCATATGTGTATATATACATTTATATACACTGTGGGTGATAGGTTCTTAGCACTGTAGTGTTTTCAGTGTCTGGGTCAACTCTTAGAGCTTACAGGCAGCCACGTTGACATGTTAAAACTAAGCTGAAAAACTTAGTCTGAACAGCATAATTTTGCTTCTTAAATACTAGCACTCCTGGTTCTTAGTTCTGCTTCATGCAGTGATCCCATACTAACACATCTTTCATCACCCTCTAATAGCTGTTGATTGTTTCTCTTGTGAAACTCAAGTTATATATAAACATATCTTATTTTCCAGGGTTTGTTTGTGATGTGCTTCTGAAAGAAGACCTGAGAATCCATTACCTAGTTGCTTTTTGGGGAAGACTCTCCTCCTAATGTATATTGAAAACTAACTGAATTACCATCCAAGTTCAGCATGGGAGGAGCTGTGAGTGCTGGAGAAGACAACGATGACTTAATTGATAACTTGAAAGAAGCTCAGTACATTCGCACCGAGAGCGTGGAGCAAGCCTTCCGAGCCATCGATCGTGGTGATTATTATCTGGAAGGATACAGGGACAATGCTTATAAAGACTTGGCTTGGAAGCATGGAAACATACATTTGTCAGCACCTTGCATTTATTCTGAAGTCATGGAAGCTCTGAAACTTCAGCCTGGATTATCTTTTCTAAATTTGGGTAGCGGAACAGGATACTTGAGTACAATGGTGGGATTAATATTAGGTAACTTCAGCATTTTTATTTTAACATAGTGTTTCTGCCTGTTTTTAGAAGATAATAGCCCTGTAAAACTTGACTTTTATTTAAGTAATGTACTGTACTTAAGACTGTTGTTTGAGATGTGTTGGTAAAATACTGTATGTTATCTGCAAGCTGTTCACTGACACTGTTGTTCAGTGACATTTTGTGGAGTGTTTTGGAAGAAGCAGTTGTTCCTGCTTGCCTTTCTATAGTCTGAAATTCTAACTTGAAAAGAAAGTCCTTCTGTTGCTTAAAAGGAAAAGGCATAGAGGAACAATTTTTGACAGCTAGAATCTTAGTCTGCATTTGCACCATGTTTATGCCCTTATTGTAGGTTAATGTTTTGATCTTCAGTTTGTGGAAAGAAAAATGGAGATTTTTGAAGGCCAACAACTCTTGAAGAAACTTAATTGAAAAATAAATCTCTATCAGAGTATAAACAGTTATTTTAAAATATACTTATTGTAGTCATTTCAGTAGTGAGAAAGTTTAGAGCTGTAGACTGGTAAGACTATGTAGGCGCATAGGTTTTAAAAATTACATAGAGAAAAATGCTTTTACTCTCCTCCTCTCCCCAATATTTAGACTGCAGAGCATATATACCCACAAATAGATTTGTTTTCAACTGAATTTTTTACATGATATACATAAATGTCATTTTATTGCCTGTACTACATGGAATTTGCATATTTCCTTGGTTACAGAAACCTTGCTGCCAGGTAATGTACAGATCTTGCATATATTTGTATAGACAACTGAGGTGTGAAGAGTTGCCTTATTAATTTTTAATTAGTTTAGTTACTTCCTATCATCTGTTCTTATTTATTGCAGAGTAGAAATTATCCCTAATAGTAAATAACAAATGTCATTTGTTGGCATCTCTGGCAGTGTCTTTTGCTCTAGTTAATACCAGTAAATTCAACAAATTCTACTGTTGTTTTGTGGAAGCAGGAATTATGATCATCCACAGGTAAAAATAATAATAATAATAATGAAGCTAGTTACTGTTAGGGTGTTGCTTTGCCCTTTTCAAGAGTTTCTGTTTGAAAGTAGGTATTTTTAATTCAATTGAAAGACTTTGAAGTTCAACATTCTGTTTCAGTATTAAAACAAGTAGGAAGTACTGCTGCACTTTTTTCTCTAAAATGTTTGCTCAGGTTAATGAGTAATAGTATTTATTTCTTTTTCTGCCTTGTGGTTTCATGGTTTTTTTTTCTTAACTGGGGTGTTAAAAACAGAAGTTATGACTTGGGTGTATTGCAGTTGTATCTGTATTTATCTAACCTCTTGCGAGTGGCTGTTGCTTGCCTGTTGAATGCTTCTGGGCTTGACCATCTCTTACCAAGCAGAATTCCTGTCCTTCAGAGTATATGTAGAGTTGAAGAAATTAAACAGGAAAAGCTTTGTCTTCTCCAGAGGGTGAACTTGGCTGACAGCCCCTGAGGAGCACAGTGCTGCTGCAGATGTTCCACAGAGCCAGCTCAGGTGCTGATACTTCTCGAGCAGTGCTGAGGAGCCTGAAGCAGTGACTAACTGCTCAGTTGCTTGGAGAAAGGACTTCTCCTGTTTCTGTAGTGCTGCTAGTCTCCAGTCTGCTTAGTGGTGTTATGTGGTTTGAGTGTAGGCTGAGGCATGGAAGGTATAAATACAATTTGTGTGTCTTTGTTTTCTTACTCCACTCCTTTTGATAAAATTACTAGTCACTTATCATTTAATTTAGTATTTGTTTTAAACCAGGCAACAGCTGCTTTAACAAATAAAAGTCAACAAACAATTTTCTGACAAATAAACCATATATATTTAAAAGCTCACATTTCTTCCTAAGTTGACTTCAGTGTGCACTGCAATTAGTAACTGAGGACCGTGTGGTTTCTAACAGTAGTTGGGTATTTTTCAGTTTGACAGTGTAGTGAGGAGTATTCCTGCCACATTGGCAGTGTCAAAATGAATGGATGAAAGTAGCAAATAATTTGAAACTGCTAAACACTTGGAAAAATAGCATCATGGCCAGGCTTCGTGAAGGCAGCTCTGGGGACGGCTC
>VWZO01010595.1:64369-128132 GCA_013396975.1 Bucco capensis | reverse complement strand
GCTCCAAGAGTCGTAGGTGGTGGCCATAGATGAGCCATGCTTGGGAACCAGAGAAAAGAGTAGACAGCACAATGGCTCTAGAAACACTGAGCTTTGGACTTTTCTTCAAGTGTTTATTTCACCAGATTCTTTTATAGAGTTTTCCCAAAGCACTCTATGCCTTTGTTTGGCTATTGTCTGTCTCTCTGTCAATCTTACCATCTGAGGAGATGAGGCTGCCTAGGGAGTTAAACTGTTGGACTGATTTAAGTTCTGACTTGCCAGTGATGATATGAGGATGATGAAAAACTTCCTGAGGTGCAGGTTGATACAAAACTTCATTTTTTTTTTTTTTAAACTAACTTCCAGCCCAAAAAGCTCAGCAGTGGCTGCAAAGCAGGACGTTAAACACTGCAGAGCTACTTCTGTCTGGGCAACAAGGGCAGTGTTAGCAGCATAAAGCAGCTCCTGGACAAATAACACACTGAAAAATACCCACAACTCCCTAGAGAGTAACTTAACTGTTGCTGATACTGTTAAATATAAAGGTAGTTCAGGCTAGATGGTGGAGTTGCTAGCTCTCCCTGTTCTGAAAGAGGTCAGTTGACTTTGGAGAGTAGCAGGTAAGTTGGTTTCATGTTTTTAGAATGGCTGACTCTGCTTAAATGAGCAGCTGTGACTTTCCTGGTGAAAGAGAAGTTTCATGTATTTGTTCAGATGACATGATGTGGTGATATCCTGCATTCATAGATTGAATTTCAAGCTCTTGGAGCAACTGACATTTACAGGTGTTTGGTTTTTTTTTTTAGTTCTTTGTTTTGCTGAGTCTGAGTATTGAATGTACATGTGAGTTTGGGGACAGATTATGTTGATTCATGTTTTAATTTAAATGATGAGGTTAAAGGCATGGCAACTCAGTTTTAATTAGAACACCTTAGGTGATGCTGTAGAACTGTAACTACACTGGCTTGAAACAAAACAGCCTATTACTCTGCAAAGGAACCATAACTAATGAAACAGCTAGGAAGGGATTGCTATGCTAATGCTTTTCTTAATGTGATAGATAAACTAAATCTACAATAGGTATGAGTGTCAATAGGAGAGAGAGATGTTTTCCCAAGTTCTAAGAACATTGCTTGGATGATCCATCTCCCCTCTTGCCTGCAATCAGAGGTCTTAAAAGCACTGCCTATGGTAACACAGGCAATGGGTTTTACTGCATCTAGTAGAAGGTGTTACAAACTGCTAAGAACTGCAATTATTAGTCAGTTTATTGGCATATACTGCTGTTTTGTTGCTGTAAAATGAAACCTTTCTTGCTAGCCCTAGGTCTGTTTTGTTAATTGGTGTCCTAGAAAAGACAAATTGAATTCTGTTTCACTGGAGTAACATCTTTGAGCTAAATATTTAGGAAAGATGTAGAATGCAGTAGAGGATATAAATATAAGTTTTGTCTAATCTTATTGATGTTTACTTTCCCTTCTTCCCCTTCCCTCTCCTTTTCCAATTCTATGCTCCAATGACTAAAGACCCTGGGCTATAAGTGCATGTTAAATATAGAATCCCCACAGCAAATGTGACTATCTGATTCAGATTCCTTCCTGATGTGGATAATCCTCATAATACTGTCTCATGATTTCTTCTTGTTCATAAAAAATAGCATTAACTTTTGGCACATGAATTGACTTGGAAATAGACTTGGATTTGATTGCAGGAAGGCACTGTTACAATTGTGATGGGATTGTTATGAGTGAACATAACATGTGGTCAATTCCAGTGTGTTCTGGATGGAAGTTAAGTAAATCAGGAGCAGAGCTCTGGTTTTAGAACCTGAAAAACAAGCCCAGATGTGACTAAAGGATGTAATAGTCCATCTCTGAATTGTCAAAAGCTGAAAAATTTGCCATACAAGAACTTCAGCATTTAAATACTAAAATACAGGCGAAATTAGAATTGGAATTTGTTGTATTGCAGCTAAATATTGTGTTGAAAAAAAGTTGCTCAGACTGACTTCAGTGTAGTCAGATGAATTTTTTTCTGCATGTTTATGAAGAAAATTCATTCCATAAAATTGTTTTGCCACAGTTCTGTCCCTGTTCTTTCACTGATTGTTTGGCATTTACCTTCTTCTGCATTAGTAATGCGGATGCAAACCCCCCTGTGTTTTATGTGATGTTAGTGCTTTCAGAGCTGAAAGGTTCTATAATGCTGTTCCATGCAGTTGTGCTTAAAGGTAAGAGAAAAACCTCACAACAAACACCTTGCTGTTTTTATTTACAGGACCTTTTGGGATAAATCATGGAATAGAGCTTCATTCCGATGTGGTAGAATATGCCAAGGAAAAATTGGAGAGCTTCATAAAATATAATGATAGCTTTGATAAGTAAGTACCTAATTTGTCCAGTTCACCTTGCAGCAATATTTTTGTTTGTAAACTGAGTGCATCATTGCTTACAAGTTTAGGGAGGGGAGAAGAATGGCATCACACAACTAAAACATACAACTTGTAGTTTGTGCCACTAGTTCATGAGGTAAGTTAAGGCTTAACAAAGCACTCTTGAGAAGTGTGGGACTTTTTCTGCTGTGTAGCACTTAACACAATTGATTTCCCTGTATTTTGGCAGTATGTGTATATGTGTGTGCATGTACATAGAGATATACAAGTACTTAATGACATATGCAGATATTAAGTCAGAATTTTATAATTGTACATAATCTTTCTGTACAGCATTAACTTTTTTCTACTCTACTACTGTTGGTCTAGACATGAGTAAATTTATGTGGTTTTCTTCATGTTTATTACTTGAAGAGATGGACTGAGGAGTATTTATCTGTGCTTGTACACCACTAATTTTGTTTTTACTGGTATACCTCTAGGTTACAAGGCTTTGAACCTTACTGTTTCTACCTGCTTAACAAGTGTTTTATTACTGGTTTTAAGATGGCCCATAAGACTTGGGAGCTTGGGCCTCTCTGACTCTGGGAAAGGGAAGGCAAGTTTTGAGCTAGGACTCTTTTTCAGTAAAGACTTTGTTCCCTACAGGCAGTAAGTTTTCCAACAGTAATTATAGGTTAGCTTCTGGAAATGCAGAAAAGCTTTTGAATTGTAAGAACAGCCTAAGAATTTCATGTCCTGTGCTTCATCTCTTTCCCAGTGGGCAGCAGAAAAAAATCTTGCTCTATTTCTGTACCTTTGTTGTAATGTGCTTTATGAGCTGTAATGCTCTTGGTTATGTTGGCTGGAGCTCAGAGATCCACTGTTTTCTATACCCCAAGAAAAGTCCAGAAGGTTTTTAGTTATTATTGAAGTATAAAACTAGGTTTAAAGTATCATCCTAGTATTACTATATCTGAGCTCAATGCTGTACTTCTGATATTGGCTAGATTTATTTTAATACTGTGTTCCTCCATTAGACTAAATACAATTCTATAATGAAATGTTTTCATTACTATTAATTTTAATACAAGCACTTAGGCTAGCTAAGGTTAATAGAGAAAGAAGCCAGAACAAATAAAAATTGATTCAGTGAGGAAATTTATGATGGAATTTATATGATCTGTCTTAAAGTGTGAAATGTAGTCACTGATAATCATTACTAGTACTGGATTAGTAGCTCAGAGTTGGATATACCTGCCAGCACATCAATCCTTGCACATCCCTGTGCTCCTACATTCCTGTAGGTGTATGTACTCAGACATAGAAAAAGCTGGTTTTGTTTGAAATATCTTTTGCAAGAGCTAGATACTTCTGTGTACAGGAATTGAGAGAAATTGAGGGAAAGGGTAGCAAGGAAATGTTGCTACTACTTAAACAAAATTTGTTTAGGATATTTATGTAAATAAGTATCAGGACACTGAGACTTACACTTAAAACACATAAGAACTGGAAAAAAAACACCCCAAAGCTGCTAAAGTTGACATAAGTGAATGTCACTGTTGGAAGGAAACAAGTGATCACACACAGGAAATGATCTAAATAGTCTTCAAGGAGAAGAGGTGTGGTTTCCCTTAATTCAGTTAGGTAAGATCAGCTCTGGGCATGGTGTTATAAATGCTGTGTGCTGTTTACAATCCTAGCTAAGCTGATCTTTAGTTACAGTGTTACTCTAATGAGGGGAAAAAAGCAGATGAGAGTATGATCTAAACTTGATCACTAATTCGCATACTGTATCTTGGCATATGCTGTTTAACAGTTGACCAAACCTCACAGCAGTAAAATACTAAGCAATCTAGTAAAAACTGTACTTCTGTGGAAGTGCTTTTTGATACAAATGTACTTGGTAATAGCTGCACTGCAGCTGACATGATACAGACTGTCTGCTTGGATTTTGTGTTTTTGTGGGGGATTTGTAACTGGTCTGCATAGCTGGTTCTGGTTAACTGTTTCCTTTTTATATGAATGTAGTTAATGAAGGTGGTGTGGGGGGTTTTCTGTGAGGTGGTTCTGTATTCTTTGTTTAATGTAAGTGAATTTATACATCCTCTTCAATTTAATCTGCCTCTCAGAGTAATGTGCTCAGGGTCAATAAGTTTGGGTTTGATTCTTGTTTCAGTAACTTCTTCCTGCATCTTTACTTTTAAGGGAAAGATACTTAGCCAAAACTGTCTGGACTGTGGCATCTGAGCTTAACTACTGTTTTGGTCAGCTTAGTATTTGGATGGAAGACCACCCAAGGAAAAGCTGTGCAGTGTCTGTCTGTTGTTGAGCACTGGTGTTTACCTAGCAGGTGTCTTCCTTACTGTTTGAAAATAGATTTAATGTGGCAGACTGGTATGAATGAAGTTAATTGTCTGAGTGATTGTGTGTGTGATTGGGAAAGATGCTTGCCACTTGCCACCAGACTCTTAAGGAGCTGCTGAGGGGACAGGAGGAGCACAGAGACCAAGATCTGTTTTCCTGGCAGTAATGGAGTTATGCAGGTGGGGAATTCTCTAAAACTTCACATTGTCACTTCCCTGCATTCTTTCTTTAGCATATAATGTTCTTCAGTCTGGTCTGAATACCTTAAAGAATCTTCTTTTGAAATAAAGCACAGTTGTTGAACCTTATGTGGGGTAGGTACTTGGGAGAGTTTCAACCTTGATCCTAAATACTTTGTAACTTGGTGATGTTTTGCTTGGAGCAATAGGCCATTGGCTTTGCATCTGACTTTTGTGTGGAGCTGGGTCTAGGTGGTTTAGATGGGTTTTTGCCTGATAAAGTAAGATGAAATATTCCTTTGATACTGATTTGGGGGAATGTACCAGTGTAGTGAGGTGTAATATCACATTTATTTCTTGATGTCTGGTAAGAACATGGTTGAAATGTAATGAAAACCTTACTTTTCTATGATTGGGTAGGTGCTTAGCCAAAGACTGGAGGCAGTGTCAAAACATCATGTCCAGGAGGAATCGAGACACTCTCTTCACTTTAAGGGAGGCTCGTCTACCTCTGGTAGTTTTGGCTTCTTGAGCTGTTCATCAGAGGAAAAGCTTCTCCTCAGATACCTGTTTCAGAAAGACAAGTAATTCCAGTAATCACTTGTATCTGTATCCATATCCCACCAATCTGTAAAAATAGTTTTCCTCTAACTGGAGGTGGAGATGTTCATTCTGAGAGGTAAAGTGCTGCTTTGATTTGACATGACAGCATTTGTTTGCCAGTAGACGCAAAGGAGAACTTCCATCTGCCAGCGTCTGAAAGCATCGGCATGGGTGAGGCACAAAGGCTAAAGTTCTCTGAGTCTGAAACATGTGTAAGGCTCTCTTTCATTCTTAAAACCTTCAGGAAATGCATGCCATTGGAGGGGAAAAAAAAAAATCATTCCTTAAGAAGGCTCTTTCTAAACACATATGTGCAAGTACCAGGCCCCGCTTCACCTGTTTATTGAAGGGGAATGTGTTGTCTTTTCTGCTCCCAGTCAACTTCTAGACCTAGAATATCCAGCTTGGAGAGAGAGCCACAGGGCAAGGCTAGGTTGCCCATCTTCTAGCACCCTATCAAAAACCAAACCTGGGTAAGCTGGTGAAGTCCCTGCTGTGAAAGAGAATCACCAACCCTTCTCAGGATCAAAAGAAACCACTTCAATGGTAAGTGACAAGAACCCTAGTACTACTTCTGGGATAACTGTTATGGGTGAAATGTCTTCCTGAGGTCCTGTAGTAGATTGTGCTGGCACTGAAAAAGAGCAAGCTTTATCTTCCAACAGAATATTTGTCTTCATCAAAATTCAGAGCTCCTGCTAGGACTCTAAAGGCTCGCTCACTTTCTTTTCATTAAAGCAGATTTGAAATGGGAAGTTTCTTGTATACACACAAAGAAATAAAGCTCCTTCCTGTCTGTGCAGCTGGTTAGTAATTGTAGTAGAAATCTAAGCAGGAAAAGCAAACTTGGCTCAAACTCAGTGATGGATTTCTCAGTTTAGATCTCACTGATAACTTAGTGTTAAGTAGTGTAGAAGATGCTTTTTTAGTGGTGAATTAATTCTTGCTGATGTTTAGTCTAACCAGAGCAACACAGGGACAGGAATTCCAGTTGGATTTGTTGATGCCAGAGGTTGTGTTAAAAAGGCTTTTGGGATAGTAGTTCTAAAACACTTTTGCAGTCAGGTAAAGTGAGAAGGGCTAATGAGGCACAGAACTAGGAAAATATTCATTATTCTGTTGCATGTTCTTATGGCATGTTACATCACACAAAGCTGTGTGAGTATTGACTTGCATCTGTGGCTTTCAAAGATGATTAAGTTTTGTGGCAGTGGAAAGCCTGAAAAATTGACTAAATGATCTCAAAGCTTCTTCAGAGTTTCTGTCAGTGAATGCATTAGTGTTTAAAGAGGTTCTAGGAATACTTGGGGTGAGATGACCAATTTATGAAATTCTTTATTATTCTGTTGTGGAAATGTGTACTCAAACCTGTTTGGTTTTTTTTCCATGAAGTTCTGTGGAGTTTGCCTTGCTTTTGAATTCTTTGTTCCAATGTGATTTCACTTCAGTTCAAATGGCAAGTGTCAGCCTTTTCTTACACATCATTCAAGTTGGAAGAGTAGTCCTTTATGCCCTAAATTTGTATAAATTTCTTATTAGAGGGGAATTACAGGGTGCAGTTTGATGGTACTAAGTGAGATTTCAGACTGTTTGGAGGGTTTGAGTTGACTGGCTAAAGGAAATGAGTGTGGATGGGAAAACTTTATACTCAGGTTCATACTAAAAGCAGGTTTCTGTCTGTAAGGGCTGTGAGCAGCAAGCTAAGAGTGTGGTTAGTAAATGTAGAGCTAGTCAGCAGTGTCCTGTTAGGTAATATCCTGGTATGAATGTAGTAGTTGAGAGGTGTGAAACATAGGTGAGGTGATACTGGGTTTAAGAACTAATCTTTTCTTTTGGCAAAAGCCAGGTATAAGTAGTTTTAAGTGGGTCCTCAGTATTGCTCTTTTAGCATCTTGTAACATGTTTTATGGTTCCCTTCAAACACAAGTCTATGGATGCTGGAAGTTGGTTTTCCTACAAATGACTTGATTTTCCTTTCTAGTTTTATTTAACTTGTTCTTTTTAAAAGAATGCAATACATATACCATTTAAAAAAATAAGGCCAACTTGCACCTAGAGTCATTTTCAAGAGACAGGAACCTGCATTCATGAAGGTTGTGTAGATGGAAGAGCTTAGTCCAAGAAGCATCCTATACATCTTCAGAGTTAGAAGTAATCAAAGGGTAGGTTCTGTGGGTGGGTGCTAGGGTAGGTTGTACTATGCTCTCTTTTTTTATTAATGTCTTGCTATCACACAAATACTAGATTGGTGGATATGGATACAGGAGCAAGAAACTTTAATCTTAGTTCTTTGCTATGAATGTTTTTTTTTAAATGAATATTTACTTGATTACAACAGTAATACTTCATTGTGTTTATCTATGGGGAATCTTACTCAAAAGAACGTGGGCAGTAGCAATCTATTAGTTGATAATTTTCTGAAGTTGCTGCAGCAAAGACAGAAATGCATTTAAAATTCTACAGAACTCTTTTTACATTCAGCTGGAAGCAAAGTCCTGTGGCAATGTTGAGGATGAAGTTGATACACCTATCTTTGAGGGATAGATAACAAAAATCCAGAAAATGGAAGGGCAAAGTCAGGTCAACAGATGTTGTATGTGCATGAAACTGCTTGATTATCTTGGGCCATTGCTGTATGTGATCTGTGTGTGCTTAAATTATCCTATGACAAGTGCTCTTTTAAACAAATGATCTATTGCTGTGTTATCTACAATGGGAGCTCTGTGCTGTTGGCTCTTGGTTCTCTTGGAATCAAGATACCAGATTCAACTGAAGAACCTAATGTGATTAAAATGTCTCCAGATTGTTCCAGGCCTTCTTTTTCCTTTTTTGGGGGCATCTGATGTATGAAATAAGAGGCTTTTTCATGTTACTTGCATAATGCTCTGTAAGGCCTCCCTGGCCATGTGGTAGAGGTGAACAAAGGTAAAGAACACTTTGCATTTCTTATTGCCATTTCAGCTCAGTATCTTAAAAATTAAGTGAAATATTACTTCATCATGATAGGTAGCTTATGTGATTGTCAATACTGTATGTTACAGCAATACACCATTTATTTTCAGGACTATCATTAATAAAAGATAGCTCAGTGTAACAGAGAAGGAAACTGAATTTCTGATCTGATATCCCCAAGGCAATAGGAATAAACTTGTTGGATTTAGTGACAGTTAGGACTAAAACAATGTCTTTGATTAGGTCAATTTCCATTGTAAACCAGTGTGGTTGATGCTGCTTTCATACTGTAAGACTAACACGCTTGTGGTGTGGTTGGTAGATCACNTTAGCATGGAGTGCATGGCCCCCGTATTTCCAGGCTTCAGGTGGAATTCCATCAACCCCAGCTGTTGGTAGATATGCTTGAATTAAATCACTTACTCCCTTGTATTTGCAGAACCTTTGTATTTATGTTTTAGATCATTTCCTGATCCAGATGATGGACTGAAGACATGTCTTCAGGAATTACATATATCCTAGTCCATAGAGTGGTGAGGTTTGCTGTGGGAAGTATCTTTGAGGAAGCTCCAGCTGCTGAAAAACTGGCCTAAAACTAGCTGTAGCTCTGCAAGGGCAGATGGCATTTTCTGAAGTGAACAGACTTATAAATAACTGACTGATTTGGTCAAAATCATCATGCCTCCACAAAACTGTGCAGCCCAAGTGCCTGTAGAGAGTTGCTCTCTGTTGCTGAACTCATCTCATTGTTACAGGTGTATTGTGGTTTAAGCCCAGCTGTCAGCTAAGCTTCACACACCCACTTGCTTTCTCCTTCCAGCAACTGTCTCTCAAGATTTAACTGTGTTTTAGGAAAGCACTATATTGTCTTTCTTCCTCCCCACTTCCACCCCCTGCTTCTGAAGCCCACAAAGTTACTACTCACACTTTGAGGTTAAACTGATGTGGTGATTCTTGACAAACTGTAGACAACTTGAAATTAAAACTATAGCATGAACTGCCTGATTGAGCTTCATTGAATGTAGAGGAATTCAGGATAGTTCAAGTGCTTGTGACATGAGATTGCTTCTTCAGCAAAGTGATCAGTGCCTTGGGTTGCATTGCCCACCCCCAGCATTTAACCTTGCCTAATGCATTTGTAGTTCTTCCTGTGTTAATCTGCAATTATTTCAGCCACAGTTCAGGCTGGGCTAGGTGCCCAGTTGTGTGCAACAAGGCAGTTGTTCCCCCTCCCTTTCCCCTTCGTAATCTACTGGTGTCATTTGTAGCTCTCAGATTTTCCTGTGCATTTGGAAGAAGAAATGCCTTTGTGGGCTGTTGATCACATAGAGCACATGAGAGCACTCTGCAGGGCTTGGTTAAAGGGTTCTGGAGTCTGACTAGTCAAAAGAAGGAAGCATTGCATTATTTTCAAGATCATGTTAATGGCAGTGCTGTAGATAAAGTTAGCCAGGCAGGGAAAGCTGCCAAGCTTCACTGTAACTGCAGAAATATTGATTGGAATGTTGTCAGGTGCTAGACTGGGATTTGCTACTCCTAGCCAAGTAGAAAAAAGATCCTTTTCCAGTGACAGTCAGCTGTAAAGTTCATGAAAAGGCTACATGTATTTGACAAAGTTTCTAGCAAAATTTATTCCTTCTGGATGAAGTTTGAGATGCATTAGGTTTTAATACTGCCAGATAAAGATTATGAACTATTTCATGTAACAACAAAGTGTTAGTTTTTACTTAAGATTTATTTTTTCAAAGAAAACCATAAATCCTTTCTGTGATTTACTTCTAACTTCTCTTGTTAATTTTAAAAGTGTTTGGGGAAAGCATGAAGTTACATGCTGGGTGAATTCTTTTCACCAAAACGTAAATTACCTTTATGATGTGAACAGCTGAAGCAGTAAGGTACTGCAGGGATTGTAAAAATGTCTGAAAATATCAGTGTGATGAAGAATATATGCATCTTTGGTAATAAAGTTCTCTCCTGTACATCTTTCCTTTGATATTTTATACAGTGACAGAGTACTTCATTCTTGCAACTTCTCTTATAAACTTCAGTCCACTTAAATGTACTCTTATAACTTTGATTTGATGATGAAAATGAGATGCTGCTGAAATAATCTTTTTTTGCTTCATGTATAATCAAAAAAAAAATGACAGACTTCTTCATTAAATTCCTTTTGTGGGGGAAAAGTGGATTGGGTTAAAGTTGGGAGATTGGGAACTAAAGTTGTTGAAAAGCCTGTTTTAAAAACAAAACAGGAGGGGGTCTGTTGGGATATGAACTGTCTCAGTATTTATGCAACAGTCTGGATGTCACACATTAAGTATATTTTTTTTAAAGGCACTTTTACTCTGACTTGAAGATTTCTTTAGACAGATCTATTTGCTTGCAGTTAGGAAGTCTGGTGACACTTGAGGCCTTGTCTGTTTAATGTAATGCATAATTATAACTGCTTAAGAGTTTTTCTTTGGTGGTCTCTGATGTGACACACAAAGTAGTATTGCCTTAATATAGTCTTTTTAAGTATACATCATGGAATTGTCAGGATTGGAAGGGACCTTAAAGCTCCTCTAGGTCTAACCCCTGTGCCTGCCCTGGGCAGGGACAGCTGGCACTAGAGCAGCTTGCTCCCAGCCCCAGCCAGCCTGGCCTGCAACACTGCCAGGGCTGGGGCTGCCACCACCTCTCTGGGCAACCTGGCACAGTGGCTCAGCACCCTCCTGGCCAACAACTTCTGCCTAACAGCCAACCTAAATCTCCCCTCCTCAAGCTTGTGTCCATTCCCCCTATCCTATTTGCTGCCTGACATCCATATATGTTAATCTCCATTACATAACGGAAGATGTGAAAAACACTTTTCTGTCTTTATCTGGACTACCTTTTCTTAAAACTCCTAATTTGAAATGTATTCCCCTCTTCTTTTTTTTTTTTTCTTCCCCTTAGATTTGAGTTCTGTGAGCCTGCCTTTGTGGTTGGTAATTGTTTGGAAATAGCCTCAGACAGTCACCAGTATGACCGGATTTACTGTGGAGCTGGAGTCCAGAAAGACCATGAAAACTACATGAAAATACTGTTGAAAGTTGGAGGCATTTTAGTAATGCCCATAGAAGATCAGGTGACTTAGTGACCATTTCCCCTTCTTATCTTTTACTATAAGAAATATATAGTGTGAGGAATGTTTTGAAATGTCTATTTGACTTAAGCTAATGTTTAATGATACCTTGATTTGGTGTATTGTTGCAGTTAAGCAGATATTAGTCTTTTTAATGAAGTCTTGAATGTTTTTCCTTTAACCTTGTAGGAAAACATCAATATCCTGCTATATCAGCAAAGGCTGTGGCAAAACTCTTCAGTGAAACTAGAACTCTATTCATAGTATTTTCAGTGTATTACACCAGTTCCAAAACTACTTTGAAAACTCCCTGCCACAGACACTTTCAGTCAGTACTTCTAAACAAAGAAATTATCCTCTAAACCAAGAGAATTTATTTCAGAGAAATAGGAATAGCTGTGACTAGTGGGACATTGTGAGGAGAAGGAAAAAAATGAAGGCAAAAAATATGACTTATGTCCAGCAATTTTCAGTGTGGCTTTTCCATGTTAGAGTGAACATTTTTCAGACAGGTGTATTATTATTGTAATAATACTTGGCACTGTTATCACTTCTCATCCTTAAGATCTCAAAGATAAGCATTATTCTCCCTGTTTTACTAATACAGAAACTGAGAAAGTCAGATTCTGGGACTTAAGTTGCTGTGTTCCTAAATACAGTTGCTAAAATGTTTGTGGGTTAAATATGCTAGTTACTTTATCTTCCAAAAAGAATTGCCACAGTATAAATCTACTTTCTCAAAATACCAAAGTAATGTAAACATAAGCTACTTCATTCAGTTCCATAAATACTTTTTTCCAGTATTCATTGGGCTGAGATACTGTCAGTTGAAACTGATGGAATCCAACTTAAAAGTAGTCACAATTTGAAAGCAAAATTAAAACTGAAGTATTTCTACCTTACTTACAAATGGTTAGGGGGTAGAGCATGTGAATTATAAGGAGCAGCTGGAAGATCTGGATTAATTTAAGCTGCAGGGAAACAGCTAAGGGGACATTTAATTCCCCATTTGGGTTCCTAAAGGGGTGGAGAATTTACCTAATAGGTATGAGTCCAATTCTCCTTGCAGATGCACAGCAGACTGAATGTTACACATGGCAGCAAGAAGGATTCTGCCTGCAGAGAGGGAAAACAATTTCTCATAAGGAGACTGATTGAGAACACTACAGCAGGTTGAGATTCCCCAACCTGTCTAGGCAGTCCTAGGAGATCTTTAAGTTTATTGGAAAAGTTTCTGAGTTGCTGATATAACTTTGAAGTTGGTGTTGTTCAAGCAGGAGGTGTAGGACTCCAGAGGTTGCTTCCAACCTGAAGTATTCTGTGATCTCTTGGAAAAATCAGAAAAGGCAAAACTTAACCTCAGGCCTTAATTTTCCAACTGCATCTCTTCCTCTTGCCAAAGAGCCTTATTCAGTACTCTAGTGACCAAGTAATATTTCAAAGAAGATGAAAGTCCTTTCTGTTCATAGAACAGCCTTTATAAATGAATTTTGAAGCAAATCAAAATAGCAGTGTCTGAACACCAACCTGAATAGTAGTATGACAAAACTATAACCACTGATTTCTTTTGGTTTTGTGCAGCTAACACAGATCTTGAGAACAGGTCAGAACACCTGGGAAAGTAAGAACATCCTTGCTGTTTCCTTTGCTCCACTAGTGCAACCAAACAGAAATGACAATGGCAAACATGACACTGTGGGACTGCGTAAGTGTTGTTTGGCTTGATGGGTTGTTCTAGTGCCTGCTGTGGTGCTCTGCAAGTGGGAAGACTGCTGTACAGCCATAATGTGATAGAACAGGAATATGCACTTCAGCAAACTAGTAGCTCTCTGATAGTTACTTTATACTTTTTTTTTTTTGGTGGTTGTGGTTTTTTTTGGTTTGTTTTCCTTGGAGTTAGTCAGCCATAGTTCCTCTAGGGCAGGCATCCACTAGCCCAGCAATACTTAGTCATCACCTGCCTGTTACTGGAAAATGTGTGGCTGGGTGACTTACCTGGTTGTTCAGCTGTGAAGTTGACAGGCCCTCACCAGCTAGAATCAGTAGGAAGTTGGGAAATGCATGATGAGTAGAAAAGGGAGGCAGGAGAAAGCCATTTGCTTAAACAAATGTGACACAGGAGTAGAAATTTCTTCCCAGCAGCAGTATCCTAAAACAGTGCCAGCAATAGGGCCCAAGACTTGCCNGGATTTTCAGACTGTGCCTTACATGCTGTAACAAACTTATTTTAATCATCTGTTCATGCTTTTTATTTCTTTTGCATGTCTGTCAAAACCCTCTTAATTTCTTGGCCTATACTGTAGGGTTTCTCAAGGTGGCTCTGTCTGCCCCTGTGCTTCATTTCCACCTTGTATCACATACTAAAACTTCCCTTGTTCCTGAGCATTAATCTTACTGCCTGGCAGCTCAATTATTTACTAGTGGGCAATTTCATTTGGTATAACTTCTTTATTTTTGTTGTCTTTTTTTCATTTTAGCTCCATGTGCTGTTAGGAATCTCCAGGACCTAGCTCGAATCTATATCAGACGCACCCTTAGGAACTTCATCAACGAGGAGATGAAAGCCAAGGGCCTTGCTCAGAAAGCTCCTCCGAAGCGCAAGCGCAGGAGATGTCGCCGACGCAGGATTAACACCTATGTGTTTGTTGGTAATCAGCTCATTCCTCAGCCTGCAGATAATGAGGAAGATGAAAGGATGGAAGATG
The DNA here is from genome assembly GCA_013396975.1 of Bucco capensis. NCBI lineage: Eukaryota > Metazoa > Chordata > Aves > Piciformes > Bucconidae > Bucco > Bucco capensis. Next base: position 113,867 of record VWZO01010595.1, on the reverse strand, counting down.
ATAACAAAGAAGAGGAGGATAAAGATCACAGTGAGGCCTTGAAGCCAGAAGAGCCTCCTCGAAATCTGTTGAGAGAGAAAATTATGAGTCTACCCTTACCTGAATCTTTAAAAGCATACTTGACCTATTACAGAGAGAAGTAACTTGTTTAAAGTAGAAATAATGCCTACTGATAGTTCCTTTATTCTTGAAAATGTAGCATTTATTAAGTAGGTGGACAAATTACTCTTTAGTCTCTCATCAAGACTGAACTACAGCGATAAATCATACCTTGTCTCTCTCTTGTCTTTGCTACAAGGAAGACTTGCATTCAACAGTAGAATCCCTTTTTAAAAATCTATTTTTCTTTAAACTTTGAAAAGGCTGTTTTAACTCTGATAGAAGTATATATATATATTCCATTATTCAGCACTAATCAATATTTTGCATGGTAAGTCTTTTTTTGATCCCTAACAGATTTGTATTGAGAAAAGGATGAGTGAAATTTTATATATGCTATGTAATTGTTCAAATCATGTGCATCTGACTTGAGCAATTTGTCTGTATTTATTATTATTATTATTATTATTAGGGGAACATTTTAAACATCCTCCAGTGTCAGAATCAGACCCTTTTAAAGTTTATTTTACTATGGCTTTGTTGCAATCATTATTACTCTGTTGGTATAGATGTATTCCAACAACACAAGTGCAATAAATATATCCAGACACTGAATAAGCTGGCTTTAATGAGATATGAAAATGCAAGTTCTGAAATGTCAGATGACCCTACTACTTCTGCATTGATGTCTTTTTTGCCAAAAGATCTTGAGAAAAGTAACAGCTTCTCTCAGAGCCTTAAAGAAACATCCTAACTGAATAAGAAGCAAAGCAATGCTTAGTTCAGCTCTGCTTGTATTTAACTCCATTGTACACTTCCAGTATTTCTAACTAGAGGCACTTCCTCATTCATGGGAAGTTTAGGACAGTACATTTTGTTTTCACAGCATTAAGTCAAAATGTCTGGTAATACAAGATTGTAATTTAGATTTCAGTCATCTATATTTACTGTTTTTCAGTAGAGGTAGAATTTGAACCAAGTTTAGTTTGTATTGCTTCTAGGGACAGCTGTAATAGTAGCAGTTAGAATTTGTTCAGCAAATGCACTTTAGTAAGTGAATTTTATACTTAACATGCATCTCTAAGAAGGTGGACCTGTGCTAGCCTATGTTTTGTTTCTAAGCATGGCTCTTAGCACAAAAAAAAATATACTGATAAGATCATCTGCATCTTTTGGAAACCTAAGAGTAGCAGTGCAGCTGTGGGGAGTCACCAGAGTGCTGATGGAAATCTTCTGCCATTCGTTCCTCTGCTAGTTGTGAAGTTACTTGCAGTTCTCATCTTTTGATTTTTTTCTTTATTTTTACCATCTTCTTTTTCTTGTAACATAACCACAAGGGGGAAAAAAAAACAAACCCACCACTGTTTATTAAGAACTTGGCATGATATGCATTAAAATGCCACAATCATTGGAAACATTTGCCTGTTGGAGCCAGTGAAAAACATTCCTTTTGAGATACCCTGCACCATACATTGTAGAACACTGGCAACAATTTCTTTGTGTGTAGTAACAACAAACCAAAAGAATCCCATCCTTTTTAAAACAGTTCAATGTTCCTAGTCCAAGTGTTTATAACCAGCCAACGTGCTCTTAACAGTCCAGTATTGACTTCAAGATGTATAAGCATCTGCAAAGGAAAAGAATACAGAATCCCATGACCCTGACTATGGTGCATTTCATGCTGTAGTCCTTGGTTGTTGTTTTTAAGGTACATGATAGTAATGTTTAAGTGGAACTTCCTGAAAGCCTGTTGTACCAGCATGTGGAGTTACTTTCTGCATTATACTTAACAGAAGAAGTAAACACAACTCTTGGAAGTAAATATTCTGCCTTGATTTTAAAAGCAGGAAAAGCTAATAAGACATCATTTTCCAACATAATAACACTAATAAAGTAATTGTGATGCTTCAGCTATAAGAATTGAACATATAATATTGTTTTAAATGGGTTCTTTTAGATGGAGTTTAAATAATCTGAAGTTTGAAATGTTTTTTTGCCTCTCCTTTACTTGGAATCTACATCCGTAAGCTCAAGAGTATGAGATTACTAAATACTACTTAAATACTTAAAGGACTTTATACAGGATGCTTTTAAAGAATAAATTTCTATATTCTTTCACACCTGTATACTTGGGAAAATGGACAGTGGATGACTTGTCATGATTCTTCAGTATGTAAGGTTTTTTTGGAGTCACTGAAAGAGAATGATTCTTCTGTGTTTTATATGTGGATTTATTTTACACTCTTGAATTTATATTTACATAAATAAAGAGGTAGAAATGCAAAGTGAATTGAAACTTAATTTTTGCCATCTCAGTTGCGGATGGGGACTTTGTTGCAATAAAATGGGGTGGTTTTTTTTGTGGCTTCTGCTTGCTTGGATTTCTGTTTCTGTGCAAATATTTTCAGGTATTTGGAAATTCAGAAATCAGTTTGTTCAGAGCTAGGTCAGTACCTCCTTAATCAAGGCTGTTCTTGAATTTCAGAAAGAGAATAATATACCTTCTTGCTAAATGTTGAGGTTTTGCAAAGGTTGGAAGAGGAGATTTGGTGTTCATGATACAAGAAAGCTCTTTTGGGCCCGGCACTACCTTGGGAGTACTTGGTTGGAAGAGGAGATTTGGTGTTCATGATACAAGAAAGCTCTTTTGGGCCCAGCACTACCTTGGGAGTACTTAGGTAGAGAAGGCAGAAGCTATACTTGAGCTGTATACTCAATAACAGTTCCATGTGTGGATTGTTTTTTTTCCCAAATACTGTGTTTTCACCCTTAACAGGGTCAAAATTAATCATGAAACCTTTGAGTTAAGAAGAGCAAGGGTGATGAGCAACTAGCAAGTCACACTTCCAGCTGCAACTCCCTCTTGGTGCACTCTTATTTTGTTGGCCAGGAGTAGAAAAACCCAAGGTGGCTATGCTGGGCTGAGTAGCAGGACAGGGTTCCTGGCCACTGTAAGGATCAAATGGAACTTGAGGGGGTTTTATCATCTTTGATCTTGAGGAGGACTTGATGCCTGGGCTATCTTTTCAGAAGACCTGGAGGTTTTAATCCCTTCTTGTTCAGGGAAAAACTGAACAGCTGTCTCCTAAAAACTTGGAAAACAGTTTTCATTGAAATGAACTTGAGCTGAGCTCTGTGTTTTGCTTGTTTAGGTGCTGGCAACTTGGCTGTTTTCTTTCTTAAAATCCTGTCATGTTTTTTTCTCTAAACTACTTTTTAAATGCATCTTTACCTGTCAGTCAGACAACAAATAGGGAATGTAATCAAATGTGCTATGTTCTGATTCAGGCTGTTTGAACTTGTTAAATATTAATCCCTGTCTCCTTCCATCATTCATATAATTGAGCAAAACTGAAGGCTTCTGCCTTTTGTGTGATTTACTAATCAATGACAGAAGATCAGGAGTTGAGTGCTATGTTTTTCTTAGAGTTGTATACAGAACTTGTCCTTGATGAGCTGCTCATGATTTTGACAGCACTTGGATCATCTAAGAGATTGTTTCCATAAAGTTGTTTGGAGAAGGTCATTGGAGTGTGACTGGGAAACAGTAAGGCTTTAAAATTGTCTGTTTCTTGATAGCCTGCAGTAAAATTAACTTCAGTGAAATCTGGCTGGCTGGCTTGCCTCTCTCTTTGGCTTCTCTAGCTTCACAGTGTACATGTCAACTTGTTGAATGAGTAAAGTTGGCTTGTTTAGCCCCAGGCTTCAGCTATGCTCATGGTCAGTATGGAACCAAGGGCCTTAACCCTCATTTATCACTCATCCTTTTTATTCTGTGATGCTTTGAGGAGATTTGTCAGAGGAGCTAAGGGAACTTAAAGCTCCCTGATAAAGCTGTGTGCTCTTCTGTTGGGAACTAGAAATCTATGTAGTAACCTGGCCAGGATATTCTGCAAAGTACTTCAGTGCTGGAGAGAAGCAGAAGCATGGCAGAAAGCATTGAATTGTTGTCTCTCCCTCATCCTTCAGGCATTCACAAGTGATTGTAGGCTGCAAAAGGGATTTTTGTTTTTAAGGGCTGAGCCAGGAGCAAGAAGGAGTGAGATGGGAAATCTGTAGAGGGTGAAGTGACTGGAAAATAATAGCAACAGGTTAAATGTTAAATAGCAAGAAGTTTTGCTTCATGTTTGAAAATCTTTGTCTGTTTCCAGATCTATACAATCAGTAGTCTTTTAAAGTTAACTTGAAAGGAGATTTTGCTTGCTGTTTTTAACCACTTTAAATACCTGGGTTTAATCTTTAGTTTTGTGTTGTGGCCTTCAGTTTATCTCTCTACTAAATGGTACAGTGTTTGTGTCCTGTAAGCAGTAAGAGCAAACATACAATACCTGGGTTTTGTACTCTTTGCTCCTCATCTAGTGACTTTTTGAGATCAATATCCTACAAAACTAAAAGCCTGTTATTGGTAGTATTTCATTTGTTATAGCTTGGGGTTTTTAGGTTTGGGGTTTGGTTTTTTTCCTCCCCAAACTCAACAGGTTGATTTGCTGCAAAATCAAGTAGTACACCCCTAAAAAATGCTTTCTAACCTTGCTGAGGAATTGTGTCAAAAACATTGTGCATAGTAAGTTTATACCAAAAGAGGGCAGGATTGCCTTACAGGAGACACAAAGACTCTGTGCTGCCAACTGCTAGGAAAGGCAAAATATCTACACAGATTTTTTTGGATAAGGAAATACTGCTTGGAGTTACTTGCTTACCTATATATTTGGAAGATGTTCAATTATTCTCAGTCTTTTTTATGATTTTTTTTCCCCCTGGTTTAAGGATACAGTTGAATATTAAGGATACAGTTGAATAGTTTGTTGCCTGGTTGGTTTGGCTTGGTTTGGTTTGTTTGTTTCTGGGGCATGCTTTAATGTAAATCTGAGACCTTTCTGGAGTTGCTGATGTGGATAAAGCCTTCTATTGATAGAAATTGAAGGTTCCACACTGTAAATGGCTCTGGGAGGGCTTGACTAGCTGTGTAATTGGGCATTAGATGTCCTCAGCTCCCAGAGCTCTTCTGGATTTCATACTAAGGCTTACTTGAGACTATCTGTGAGGACTGGATGTTTGGGCATGTGAGGAAAGCATGGCTGTGCAGGGAACAGGCAGGCATACCTGGCATGGCTTGCAGACCTATGTCAGGCAGTAGCCAGCTGCTGCTGTGCCTGCTGCAGAGTGCTGCTGCTCCTCTCCTGAGCTGGAGAGCAGAGTGTGGTGCAGAGCCAAGGGCTGGAACGGAGGCAGGTAGCCACTGAACAGTAGGAAGCATGTGGGGCTTGAAGTCTGGCTCTAGTGGGACAACATATCTCAGAAGAGGTGTAACCTGATGGGGAGCACTGCTAGCTGCTCTGCTGCCAGGGGAACCAACAAGAGTTTGATCTATTCCAAATCCTGTCATCATCGTCGTGGCTAGGCTTGGGGAACGAAGCTCCAGGGAGGGCTCCATCCACGCTCCTGCTCAGCGCCTTTGCCAAGCGCTGATAAAAAGAGGATAGCAGATAGCACCCTGCACTATGGATTTTTTTAGGTAAGATACAGCATGCACAGAGCTGGACCCACCCTTTAGTCCTAAGGTTCATCTGCCAGGGCCTAGCAAGCTTGGACGCTGGCAGCCAAGTCCTTAGGATGGAGGTTTAACCTCTTAGCTGGAAGGCCTTCCAGGGCTAAACGAGCTCCATCTGCCTGGGTTTGGAATCAGAGTTGTCCTTCTCCTAGGATGACTGCCAGAAGGCTAATGAGCTCATGCTACCCATCCAAGGATTCTAGGAACATGGGTATCACTCCCCACACTTTCCTGTGGGCAATGAGTTTAATGCTCCCTCTGCTGTGGGCACAGTTATGGCACCAGGGGCCACAGGACCAAATCCTGTAGCTATGCCACAAAAAGATCCTAATCCTACCTTCACTATTTGCAGCAACAAGCAAGCTAGCTGTCTAAGCCTCTGGATTATGCATCCTGGTAATTTTGCAGTCCTGAGAGTTTATAGTCTCTGGCAGTTACTGGTTTACTTCTGAAAACTGAGAGAAACCTGAAATGGTGGCCAAAAAAAAACCACCAAAAAAAAAGCAAGTGTTGTTTGTAAAGCATGAGACAAACAGATCTGTCATACTGTTGCCACAGTACAATCCCAGCTTTGCTACCAGGCCAGTGCTGAGATGAGCATTGGCAACAACCTCCCTCAGATGAACTTTTCTTGAAAAACAAAACCCATTTCTAAAGTATTGTGATAGCAGAGGGAGGACAGGAATGCTGAGAGGCCAGAGAGCTTTTGCATGGCTGTGAAGGTCTGCAGGCTTCTCAGCTGCAACGGCACAAGGTACGCAAAGTGCTGCGAAACAGCTTTCAGAGCAGAGTTTGGAGATGCTGGGATGTGGGGAAGGGTTAACATGAGCCATCCTGTCATGCAAACCTTCATTCTACAGCTCTTCTTCTGCTCAAAACAGTCCCTAAAAAAAGGGATTGTGTGAATATGTTGTAGAAAGTTGTTTTGGGATCATCAGCATCTTCAGTACCTGCACCCAGTGATCTCTCACATAGGCAGAAGGTGAGATTCTAGGTTTGCTTTACCCCTTACTAAATCTTTTTAATAATAACATGCCTCTTTATGACCTTATCTCACTTGTAGAAATTTGGTTTAAAAACTAATCAGACTGTCTTTTTCACCTTGAGCACAAAAATCCTGGGTTTTTTTTGTAAAGAAGGGGAGGTATCTGACATTTTGGGGAGTGATGGTGATGTGATGCTAACTTGAGATTAATAATAAATTCTCACTATTTTCCTGTAAACATAATACCTCCTTTTACTGCTATTAAAATCTTTACCCTAATGTCCTTTTTCTCTGCAGTGGCAGTAGTGATTGTGATGAGAGGCATTTAATTCTATCAGAGTAACCTTGCTTATTTTATCCATTGCTGATCTTTCACCTTGCATCTAATTCATGGACTCCAGTGGTCACTAATTGCAAGCCACTGTCTGTGTAAGATGCTGGGAGGAGAATGTCATCTCTAGGAACTAATCACTGATGAATGTTAATAATATGTTAATGATAGCAGAGCTATGAGATCATTTTCAGGAAAATACAAGTTAAAAAAAACAATCAAAGGACTGGTAAATCATTTAGGCAAAGGTCCACACTTCAAGAGTTGAAGTGTCCAGCTTGAGGCACCTAAACACACACAGTTTGGGTGTTCATAACTTCTCAACTCATCAGCTACCTCCAATTCCCACCTGCCTGCTGTGGGGTTTGATAGAACTTAGTTGTCACTTAGTTGTCACTTCAGTCCCAACAAAGATGACAGAGTAGCTATTCCCCAGTTCAGTTCCTCCTGAAGGCTCAAAACACTCCTGCTGAATTAGGCCTTGGAGCTGGGAGAAGGTGAATGATGATGCTGTTACCAGCAGCAGGAGATCCAAATGCAAGTGCTCTCTCCCATCAAGAAGGTGAAGGTAAGAGATCTGAGTTCCTTGTTGGGAGAGTTTATGGGAGGGAATGCTAGCCATCTTTTCCTCTCTCTTAGGCTTCAATATTTGTGGCTGCTTGGATTAGTTCCCATGTCATGATGCTGAGAGCTCTGAATCCAATGCTGTTCCCAACAAGTGATCTCAGATGGACAGATAGCAGGACGCTGGCACTCACTTAACCTATTGAACCCTTCTGGAAAGAAAGAAACCCCAAAGACCATGATCTTAGCACCATGGAGTAAAGTGCAAATTTGCTTGCATGTGCTTTATGTTAGCTTCAAATCCTTTCTTTTTCCTCCAGAGATGATAGCTTTTTGTAAGTCAATTGCTTTTCATGCTGCAGGCCTGCTCTGCTGCTGTGTTGTTTGGAGACTTCAGAATCAATATAAGGAAAGGAGATTGAAAAGGCTATTGCAAGTGTCTGGTCACAAACAGGAATGGTAAAAATGCCAACTATGCCTCTCTTGACAATTTTTAAAGCTCTGTGTCAAAGCAATTTCCTAATTAGTGCTTGGAGATATGGCTAAGAACAGTCAATAAAACTCTTAACAGAAATAGCTGAACTATAAGCTGCTCACTGGTGTTCTCTGACACACTGCAAAGTAAATGTTCTAGGAACTTCACCTCTTTAAACAGAATGTACATTTCTGACTTGGATTTTACCTGTAACATCAATGTGCTAGCAGAGGTGAATGCAAGTCTGATGTGTTCTGTTGAAGAGCTACTCAGGAGTAGCTAGGTGAGGTGAAGTCCCAATGTTCAAGTCAGTAGAAGTCAGAAGAATTCACTAAGCATTAGGTCAGAGACAACTAAAAACCTTTTATTTTAGGTGTATGGGTTCCTCCCTGGGGAGAGAAGGGACTTGAATTTCAACCTGCAATCCACTGTGTGTTTAAATATTTTATCTTTAAGCACCCTCACAAGGAACAAACTAAATCCAGAAAAAACAGATCTATCAAAAGAAAAAAGGAGAGAATAAGTGATGGAGAGACAAACATGGCTGAGATGTCTCTAACTGCAGTTCCCGGGGGGGAGGAAGGGACATGGAGCTGGAAAGGAGAGGAGGGGAAAGTGGTGGAAACTGGGCAGGGATAGAGCCACACAGATGAGGACAGTTGTGACTGGGAACAGGTAGAAGATAGCAGATATGCAGAGATCAGGAGGTGAAGAAGAGGGCAGTGACTGCCCTGAAATCAAGAAGGGTGAGCTTAGAGGCAGCAGCTCAGTGTGTTTCCTTCAAGGGAGCAGAGAAAACACCAGAAAACTATAGTAGTTCAGCTACTGAGGAATGAAAAAGCTGACATTGGCACTTTTTTCTTTTCCTTTCCTGAGGAAGGAGCAGCACAGGTATCTATCAAGTGAATGCTCAGCCCTTTCAGTCTCAGGGAAGATAAATGGGAGAACTCAATGAAATAGCCTGTTCCTAAAACTAAAATTTCAGACTGCCCTTCCTGTGCCACCTTTTCTTCAGCATTTCTTTTGAGCTGAATTCTTTCCCTAGCCTGTGAATAAATACAGATGCTCCACACTGTGGTCCAAGGGAATGTTATTCATTTCCTCTGAAGGTGCTAGTCTATTTCTATCAAAATCCAAAGCTGAGAACAGAGAGCCTGTCTCCAGAGTTTGCTTCTTAAAAGTTTAAAATATCTTCTGGCCATAGGAGCACTTCTCATCTGTGGGCAACATGTCCAAAAGTGAGTGAATGCTGTGCAGTGGTAATGCTGAAACTGAGAGATCTAAGCTGCCTGGTGGATCTAGCCACAGATCCTCAATTCTGCCTGCAGAGCTGAGGAAACTGCCTTTCCCCTAAGAGGGATGCAGGAAATGTGAGCACAATTGGAGGCTCCTTCTGTGCTCTGTTGGTGAGGGTACATGTCATTAAGCCATGCCTCAGTTTACCCACTGGGAAAACATGCTTTGTGTCACTGAGCCCCTTTGGCAAATGCTTGTACAAGGATTACTTTGCTATGAGAAACACTTCATTATTTAAATAAGACCTCATGCCTAGATTCTGCTGCAGGACAAACCAAGTCAGGGAGTTGCTTCTCTCCTAGTTCCTTCTTACTGGGAAACAACAGGACTAGACAGAAGAAATGAGCAAGAGGAGAGGGTATTTGCCTGGCCAGGCTGTGGAGAATGTGATGTAGCTTTTACTTTCTGCATCTAGATAACTTCTTGCTGGTCACAGCCTGAGATTGATATGCTCTCTGAGGAAATTCAGGAGTGAACTGCCCTTGGCAGCTCTCCTCTTGCCAGGCAGTTTGGCATCAGCAGTGATTGCTCTCTTACCCCTTAGGCATGTGCACAGATGAGTTGTTGTCCACTCTGGCTTTCATTACTTTTCAGGTGAAAAGCAGCTCTTCCTCCCCCTCCTTTTTCCCCTTGAAAAGTCTCTGTGCCTGCTGGCATGCAGACACCTTCCTTAAAGGTTACTCCAGGCTGCCTTGCTCTGCTGGCTTTCAGCAGAGCTCCAGGGAAGGGTCAGACCACAGGTGGGAAGGGTTGAGGGGGAAAGTGTCCCAGTGCATGAGCAGAACCTCCAAAGATTGGACTTTCTGACAATGCCAAAGGTGAAAGTGCAGAAGCTCCAAAAAGCCTGGTGCTGGCAGGACTTTGGGCAGAACACAAGGCAGCAGCAGGAGGACAGGAGATTGTCTACCTAAAGGAGAAATGCTTCTCTCACACTATGCTCAGGTGTCCTGACTGAGTAAAACAGCTTCTGCACACTGTGGTAACATGAATAGTAGGAAATGTCTTCATGCTGGTGGAAGCTGGGGCATATTGGGTGGAATTGCAACTTCTGGTGGAAGAGATTGATGTGCATTTGAAGGTTCTCCTTGCTGCTCAGCCAGGCTGCCTTTTTCTCTGCTCATGAGATAAGCCTCCCACACTGTTGTTCTGAGAGCAAATGTCCCTGCACAGCCAGTGATGGCAGATGTTTTTTAGCTTGATTACTTCTACTGCCATTTAGTTAAGGTTCCCACATGCAATTTTTGCTTTCCTTATGTTTGTAAATCAGAAGAGGATGCTTGGAAATGCTTGTTTGGTGGGAGTGTAATATGAGCAAGAAATGATTACAGCTGCATAGGATTATCAAATGACTACTATTTCAGAGTATGTGCTTGTAAATGATGAAGTTTTGGAGCCTGTTTACCTCCTTAGCTGGATTGTAACTGATTATAACTCTTGTGGACAAGCAGACTCTGTTTTCCTGCCCAAATTTCTGTGTGGAATGGGATGATCTGTGTCAGCAGTTGTGCTAGTTTGCCTTCAGGAAAGAGTTATGACAGTGTTGAGCACTTTGTAATCATTGGTGTTTTGTCTTTATAGCCTCAATAGGGATCTGCTTGGCTCTCTTTTTGAGCCTGGAAAACAACTGGCAGCTTAGCAAATAGGTGAGCAATGGATGGCTGGGAATCCAGGGGAAGGAAAGAGTTTTGGGTTGGACTTGATCACAACTGAATGAATCTTCTCAAATACAGTGTACGACCTGAAACTACTAAACAGTAAGTTTTTCTAGCCACAGCGCTGTGTTTTGTTCCTTTGCTCTTTCCTGAAGCTCAGACCAGTAAAAGTTTGACACTAACTCACCCACTTATTTCTCCTCAAGAAAAAGAAGAGCAATTTACAGTCTCAACACCAACCTATAGCTGAATGCTGGAGGCCTTAGCTAAGAAGTAATCTGTGGATTACTCTTCCGTGTCATGGCTAATGCAGAAAAAAGCTATAAGGTTTTGTGTTGTTTGGGAGGGCACCAGCCCCCTCCAGACTGCTGCATGTGGGGACTCTACCAGCTAGAGAGTAATCATCCTTGCTGCATACCTTCCACAAACACTGGGGGTTTGTCTTGGTAGTTTTCTTTCTCATTGGTGCTGTATAATTAATTAGCATTTTACACAGCACTAACATGGGATCTTAAAAGAGAACCAAGACCACGTGCTCCCTAGAAGGTGGAATAGACATGGAAAATGATAACCTCTGGGAGTGGAAAGATGTATTTGAGACTATTTGAATGCATTTAATGGTAACAAAGGTTTGCAGTGTGTTGTAAGCAATGCCTTGAACTCCCACAGAGTACCATTTCTCAGGCATGTGAGTTGAAAGATTCCAGTGCTAAAAGCTTTGCTCTGCTCTGGAACAGATCTGCTTACCATAAGAGAAAACAACATTAACAGCACTGCAGATGTAGCCACAAGCACACTAGGGAAAAGTTTGTATGCATTTAATTGACCTTGTTTGCTTTATTTATTAATTTAAGCTATAACCTTATTCTGTCAAAGTGTAGAAAACTAGGGCTCTTTAAGTATAAGCCAAACAAGCTGAATGCAGTACTATACCTGCTTGAAATTTTAGGTGACCTACTGTTAAAGTCTCTCAGAGAGCATGAATTCCCTTTGCAACCTAAAGGGTGGAAAACACAGAATTCCCTGCTTTTTGAAATGGATCAGAACACTGGAAGATTTAAAGAACATAAGTTTTTTTTCCAGATGCAAACTGACTTCTTGCTAGTTTAGCATTGTCTCAGCTGTTTCAGGTGAGTGCTGTGCATCATTGCAAGATGTTGTGCAGTGTGCTAGTGAATTGTTAGTGTCCTGCACTACTGGAGAGGTTGTCAGATATATCTCAGGAGAAGCAGGATGCTTTGGCAAATGCATACAGAAACAATAAACTTCAGAAAGTGCATCACTGAGAAGAGACTGAGCTGAAAAGTAAAATCACTGAACAGGATTCTAACTCAAGCCAGGACAGGAATATCCTTTACTGTAAGGATAACTCCTCTTCAGAGTGGTTCTACATGAACAAGACCTAAGAGACTCCAGCTCTAGTCATTTCCCATCTATGCTTGCAAGACTTTAATCTACTGGTTATGTTTCTATAGGTGAAGATCTAGTCCTATAGCAAACCATTAGAGGAGACTGAGCTGCTGGTGATGAGATAAACCCTTTCTGATTGAGCATCAGGCTAGGAACTGGGACAGCTGAGGTGTCATCTCTGGCACAAGATGTCTGCCAAGCATCTGCAGAAGATAAAATCTCAAATCATCACAATAAGAGTCATCAGAGGAACTGCTGGAGCCTGAGCAATGCTTTATGTCAACAAGGAATACTATCCAGGAATGAAGTGTTCCACTTGCTGCTTCCTACATGGCATTGGAATGTTAGCTGCTGGTCCCAGCATCACTCCTATACAACTACATCTGTCCAACCTTTCTGACAATTGGTTGGAGGCAGCATGCTATCAAATTAAACAGTAGAAAGAATAATTGGATTACTTCAGCAGAATTAGCTTTGCCTGTAGCCATATCACTGTGTGGAAGCAGACTCCACTATTCTTTTTTACTTTAAATGATCTGACTGATCTGAAACTGTGTTGCAATTTCAACTGCAAAAGAGCAAGGTATGCTGCAATTACCCAATTTAAATACACTTTTTGCTTCTCTTCAGATATGCTTTAATATACTTTGTGGCATTCCCTTAGTGCAATTTCAATTGCTTTTCCTGTCTTAGGAGTATTTCCACTACTTTTTACAAACGCTGCTAATGGTAATTCTTGTTCCTTTTTATTCAGTAAATCCCACATCACACACAAGAGCAGAGCTTATCTCTTGGCTTACTCAAATTGTCTTATTACATTTGTGGTCTTGAGTAGGATTAGCAGCTTTAGTCCACATGTGGTTCTCTGTAGTCTTAGAGAGACCTAAAAATGCATATTATAGAGATTACCTGACTGATAAGAATTTGATTTTTCAGTTCTTTTTATTTTGTTCATTAGGGTCCTAGCTGGGAAACTTAGCTCAGGATCCAGACAGAACCCATTTCCATGGAGCATGAACGGAAGAATGAGGTGTTAACAGCACCAACAAGAAATAGGTTTCCAGGGTTATTTGATAATAATGTCCTCTGGCCTTCCTCCTCTTCCAGGCAGCATCTCCCAGCACTGGTGGTCCTGCAGTCTGCAGGACAGGAGCCTCCTCACCTGGAGCTGTTGGGAAGGAGGAGACCTTGATCCTACTGAGTAGTGACACAGAACTGCATGTGAGCTGGGATAGGGAACTTCAGACCAGCTATCCTGCTCCTGTGTCTGGCAGCAATGCATTTGGCAAGGTTGGTGGAGTAGATATTTTAAACACTGTTAGTTTCTTTCTGGCCAGGCACAGTGTGAAAATCCCTTGTGGTCTCCTGTGGCCCCTGGTGCCATAACTGTGCCCACAGCAGAGGGAGCATTAAACTCATTGCCCACGGGAAAGGGTGGGGAGTGAGACCCATGTTCCTAGAATCCTTGGATGGGTAGGATGAGCTCATTAGCCTTCTGGCAGTCATCCTAGGAGAAGGACAACTCTGATTCCAAACCCGGGCAGATGGAGCTCCTTTAGCCCTGTAAGGCCTTCCAGCTAAGAGGTTAAACCTCCATCCTAAGGACTTGGCTGCCAGCGTCCAAGCTTGCTAGGCCCTGGCAGATGAACCTTAGGACTAAAGGGTGGGTCCAGCTCTGTGCATGCTGTGTCTCACCTAAAAAAAATCCATTGCACAGGCTCGAGGGTGCTATCTGCTATCCTTTTTTTATGAGAAGCGTGGATGGAGCCCTCCCTGGATCTTCGTTTGCGAAGCCTAGCCACGAGTTTCTTTCTGGAATTAGAGATAGAAATCAGATTCTGACAGAATTGACAGTGAAGTTGCACAAATTGCCTTCACTCCAGCTACTTGCCCGAGGCCATTTGCACTCTGTCTTACTAACCAAGGTTGAAATGAGAGCTTTGGGAAGTCTAATGGCCATGATACCAAGGCTCTGGGCAGTGTGACTGGCCTGGCATTTAGGTATTGCCTCCTCTGATCCACAGCTACATGTGTATTCCACATCATTGCCAAATCTCTGGCTTGAATTGCATGCTTTCTGTTTTCCCTCAAAAACCCAGGTGTCTAAACCTGTGTAATACTGTTTAAAAAATGTACTATCACCTACTCTTTTCCCACCTACAATTAGCACAGTAATTTTTTACTGTAATTTTTACTTATTACTCTAAGTAATTTTACTATAATTATGAAATAATTTTTTTACTATAATTGAGTTGATTGGAGTTGCAAAATCTTATACTATTGTAAAAGTGGAGAAATGCTGTCAAAAATAGCTTCTAAGCAGAAATTATTTTAGTACTTAGAAAGTACTTCTTTAGACTGTAAGTTATTTTAGTGTATCCTCAGAATACACTAGTATTTCTTTAATTCCTTGTCTATGTGTTTGTATTTGAAACATCAGGTGTAGGATGGAGCACTGACAAAGCTTAGGAATCATTATCATCTCTGCCTTTTCCATCTAGATATTTAATCTAATTGTGTGTAACTTTCAATTTTCCTAGCTTCTTGGGTTTTTTCCTTGCAGTGCTAGATGGATTTTCTCTATTAGATAATCATAGAATCACAGAATTATCAGGGTTGGAAGGGACCTGAAAGCTCCTCTAGCCCCAAGCCCTGTGCCTGCCCTGGGCAGGGACAGCTGGCACTAGAGCAGCTTGCTCCCAGCCCCAGCCAGCCTGGCCTGCAACACTGCCAGGGCTGGGGCTGCCACCACCTCTCTGGGCAACCTGGCACAGTGGCTCAGCACCCACATGGGCAACAACTTCTGCCTGACATCCAACTTAAATCTCCCCTCCTCAAGCTTGTGTCCATTCGCCCTAGTCCTAGCAGTGCCTGACATCCTAACAAGTCCTTCCCCAGCCCTCTTGTAGCCCCTGCAGATCCTGGAAGGCCACAAGAAGGTCTCCTTAGAGCCTTCTCTTCTCCAGACTGAATAATTCCAACTCTCTCAGCCTGTCCTCATATGAGATGTGCTCCAGCCTCTGATCGTTCTCGTGGCCCTGCTCTGGACACACTCCAGCAGCTCTAACATGATTTTATTTTGTATTTGCCTAAGTACTTGAAAGTTTCTTGGTTTTTAAAAGTGCTTCTGAGGGGCAAAGCCTTTCCTTGTGTCACATACCCTCCCCTGCACCTGCTCATTTGGAGCAAGAGCAGTGTGTGCTGCTGCTCCAGTGAGGCACAGGAGAGCTCCCATCAGCAGGAATAGTTGACCTAGCACAGTTCCAGTCGGTGATCAATAGATACTACTTTGCTGCACAGCGATTGCAGCACCCAGCTGAGGATTTGTTTTTGACATGCCAACCCAGCTGATGGCCTTCAACTGGAACAGATGTCAGAGAGTGACAGGCACCCCGGGGCACTCCTCAAGTACTGCTGGAACTTGACTGAGGAAAGAAGAAAGAAGGCGATCAAATTATGGAGTGCATTCTAACAAATCACATCAAAGGGGAGGAAAAAGCCTGAGCAGGGGAAAATTACTACTTTCATTTTCTTTCTTATCTCCTGCTCCAACACAGTATGTGTGCTGCCTTATGCAATGCTATCAACTACTCTACTAATGAGCAGTTCAGCTGCATCAAACAGCAGAGCTTTTATACTGCTGGCCAAGGAGCTGTGTGGCAGGAGATATTGGGGAGATTAGGAGGAACATGCAATCCCAGGAAGGTATTAGCTAACTCTTTAGTTTTACTTCAGCATACGTAGATTTATAAGTGTGNAGTCCCAGTTCCCTCAGCCTTTCCTCATATGACTGAGTTCAACCCAACTCAATGCAGAGGAAAAAACTAAATGAAATCATTTTTTCCCCTCCCTCTTCTTGTGTTCACCTTGCATGTGTGCAATATTTAGGGTTTTGTTACTTGCAATACTTTCAATCTTGGAGATGTTAATTCAGAGTTGGGACTAGGCTGATAGTGTGGGTTTAATTTGTTGGTAGCTTTGCCCATCTCTGTATGATCTCAAGTCTCCAGTACCACACTCTCAATCCATCTTTTACCACCCCTGTGCTACCTCCTGTGTCCCCAATTCCCAGCCCTCTGCTCTCGTCCCAGGGCTGCATTTCTCTGCTGTGGCATTGTGAGAATCAGAAAGATCTCATTCTGCCAACAATACCTGCTTGTTACTGCTATCTATATGAAACTAGAGTTGTACCATACTAGAAGCATGAGTAAACCAGCTGAGCTGCAGTCACCAAGTCAGCCAGAGAGGTTATTGTCACAGCTACACTGAGTAAAAGAAAGCTATGAGGAGGTGAAGGAAAGCTCAGCTGTAGCAGTTCAGAGGCCTCTCAAACTCAGTACAAGAATGTGAACTTCAATTTACAGCACATAGCAAGAACACTGAAAGTCTATTTGGATGTCTTAGCTCAAGGAAAGCTGTTCTGTTTGTATTTTAACACTCTCCACCTCTCTACACACTCTGATAAACTTTAGCTTTTAAGAGTCTCCAGCTGTGCCTCCAGCAGTAATTGGGGTTATTAGTCTTTGCCTCCCCAGGCTAATTACCAACACAATCCAAATGTCATCCTCGACAGAAATGGAGCTTGAGCAGGTTAAAGGCTGCAGCCACATGCAGGTAGAAATAAAGGGGAAGACAAAAGATAAGTCAGGACTGTTTTCTGTGTCTATATTTTAACTTCTAACTTAAACAGCAAGTTCTACTTACTTCTACAGGCTCCTAAATCTTAATTTCAAGTGAGGTAAGCACAAAAGAGATGTTTGTGTCTGACAGTGTTTATACTTAAATAGTTTGTCTCTTAAGTATAGGTCTTATCTAGAAAACAAGTCCTTTATATTTTAGTCTGAAGGGTGAACTGCAGTCAAATTCTAGTAGCTGGCACCTTTGCTTCTGGCTTGGTGGAAAACTAAAGGACTTTTCTAAGTGTAGCTAATGTTTAAATTCTAGTCACTGGTTGGAAAAGCCACAGGAATGGCTGATGCACTGTAGAACTAATTCTTCTTTTCAAAGTCAAATTTTGAAGTCAATCTATGAAATCTTGTACGGAAAAAGATACAAATGAGGAGAGAGAGATAAAAAGTATCTTTCTTATCTAGAAAAGATTCTGATTTGACCTTAAAGTATGAAATGAACATTAAAATTTTATAGATAAACCCTTGAAGTCATATTAACATATATAAAGCATTTGTTTAAAAGCTTTGCTTTGGCAAGCACACTCTATTTATGATCTAAGAAAAAGTGTCTGCTGAAGTACATTCCTCTGATGAATGAAGGGAAAATAAGTCTTCACCCCAGATGCAGGATTTTGCTCTAAATTGTTGGTTGGGTTGGCACACTAAGTACTTAGGAACAGGGTCAGTCAAGGGTTCTGCCAGTTTCTGAAGCAGTTCAGAGGAAGAGTTCAGCATATCACCTCATGTTTCAGCTAACTTACAGTCATGCTGATAAGTCAAAATCATTTTCCATGAGGAAAAAAAATGCAGATTAGTGAGTCCCTGGGGCAGGATTGCAGCTATATTTGCATTTCATTAATAAGAGCATGAGGCAGGAATGTGCCCTATGCAATCTGTTTTCCCTAGATAACTCTACAGGGCTCTATGGAGTAGCTGGTACTGGGAGCTGAACTTTAGGGCAAGCTCTTGGTCACTGAAGAGTGGATTGAGTGAAGCTGCTTTAGGACTGTTGTCTATTGGCTGCTTTTGATCAGCTTTTGGAGGTTTTGCATAAGGGAAGATATATGGAAAATAGATCCTGCTTTTATGTGCCATGTGAGCAAGTAAAATTGATCTGAAGGTTAGCTTTAGGCTTGCAAGTAAAGTTCTCGGCAAATGAAGGAGGAGTTGGGTTCACCTAACCACTTCTCCATTTGTGTGAATCACAGAATGTTAGGGGTTGGAAGGGACCTCTGCAGATCATCTAGTCTAACCCCCCTGCAAAAACAGAACCTAGAACAGGTTGCAGAGGATGCTGTCTAGTCAGGGTTTGAGTATCTGCAGAGATGGAGACTCCAGCAGCTCCCTGGGCAGCCTGGGCCTCAAAGGCAAGAAGTTCCATCTCAGGTTCAGATGGAAATTGCTGTGTGCTAGTTTTTTCCCATTACCTCTAGCCCTGTCACTGAATACCAGAGAACAAAGCCTGGCCCCATCCTCCTGATACCCAAAGGGATTTGGAGCAACATGCTGTTCAAGAAAATAACATGGAAATAAGCAAGATTTTCCAGTGCTAGTCAGCTCCTGAGCTTTGAGTTGTGCTGCTTCTGCAGTACAGGTCTTTCTGACAAATCTTATCTGCAGTATGTTCTGCAGCTTTGATTTTTGCTGCCTTTGACTCTATCTTTTATTTGAAAGTTTCATTTTAGAACATTCTGAAATCAAACCTTGCCAGGTTGCTTCATGATAAATTACGTTTTGTTAGTGTTTTAATATCCAACATAATTTCTTTGCCTCTACTCATGGGTCAGTTCATCTGTTTGCCTGAAAAAACTGTCAGAAAACCTATTTATTTGGTATTGTACTGTATATCCTTAGGAGTATTTCACTTGGTAACAAATTACAGAAGTACATTGTGAAAGCTAGTTGAACTTGTCTGGAAATCCTTTTTTCTCTGCAAAGAGAGTGGAAGTGTGCTTTTAGTTTTGTCTTCTTCTTCCCCTCTCCAGTTTTGCTAAGTTTAAGTTTGATATTTACTTTGCTGTGCAGATTCTTTTCCAAACTTGAGAAGTGCCAGCACGCAGTTTTTAACAAAACAAATAATTTAGTTTACAGGCCACCTGAGAGATTGTTCAAGAGAAATAATAACAACAAAAGCCTTTTCTCTAATGCACCCAAACAGACTGTGACAGGCTCTGGAGTTCTGAAGTTGCAAATGGAATGTAAGTTAGGAACATAAACACCATTAGCCATTTTCCCAGTTCATCTCTATCCTGTGATAATTCTGCCTGTTCCACTGTCAGGTTTCTTGTACAACTCTTGTCAGTAAGAGAGAGACATTAGAGATGAACAAATGTGTAAGGCATGTGTGTGTGTGTGCATCTGAGACTAAGCTCTTGTGAAATACTCAACCAGATCACTGGGTTCTCCAAAAGAAATCTATATCTAAAGCCTTTGTGGCATCCAAAACAGGAGACTTCCCAAGAAGAAGCATTTTTTGACACTTTTGTTTTCACCAGCAGGTAAAAGTGCCACTTTCAAGCATAAAATGGTTTATTATGCCTTTGCTAACAGAGCTACTGCTAAATCCACCTCAGTGACTGCTCCAGGATGTCTTTACTAATTCAGGTAGTGGTAAATAAACCAAAAAACATTAAACCAAGATCTGTTCTCCCTCTGTAACTAAAATTCTGTTTTCTTTCTTCCATTAGTGCTATGTGAAAAAGCCACAAAAGCATGCAATAGCTTTCCTCTTCCATTGATTTTTAAGGTCCTCTTGCTGGATTAATGGCTGCAGTTTAAATGTAACTATACTCATGTTTTTAATTCCAGAAGTAATTGTTTATAAAGTAACCACTAAGAGGAGGATATTTCTGGTGAATGTGTTTGCTCACTAAATAGCTCATCCCAGATGCCTCTACTGAAAACAAGTTATTGATCACTGAGGTTACATTGGGAAAATTTATCAAGACTTCTGGAAGCTGTTCTCTGTTTAAGGTACAAATGCTTTTTTACATCTCAGTGTTCATGGACAAAGTAGGTGTGTGTTCTCTTTTAAAGGTATCAGCGTGTTGTTATTCTTGACAGAGCTTTATTCTTGTGTGGATATCTTCTTGTTGCTTATGAAATGTCTGGGCAAGTCTTTGCATCCTCAGTGTTGTGCTTGTGGAGAAGTTGTGCTTTGAATCTTTCCCTTGCAGGGAGGTGGAGGAGTCTCCTCATTGCACAGAGATCTGTATAGAGTTATAAACTCTGGGAAGAAAAGTTGTATCTTGGTGTTTTTAAGGAACTTGGGGGGGGGGGGAGGGTTTTTCAAAAGGAAATTCATTTTGGGGTGCCAGAATGTTTCCCCAGGGCTGNGGCAATGAGGATACCATGGGAGACAGTATCAAATGAGACAAAACTGCTACCTGGTGGGACACTGCATAGAGCTCTTTAGGTAAGCTCATGATGGCATCCTGCTACACTTGACAGAAGTGAAATCCCTCCTGCTTTGCAGTTCTAACCTATTTTTAGTTGTCTGCTTTAGGATGAGATGAATCACTTGCTCGAAGGAGTGTGTCACAAGACAGACTGGAAAGGAAGCCTTGGGTAACTAGATCAGGTTTAAATACCTGTACTTAGGAAATGGCAATCCTGTTCCTCTTACCTTATTTCTTCTGGGTGCATGAAGCAAAAATTTGGCAGGTAGGTAATTCTGTGGGTAGCTGTAGACAACACCACATTTTGAGGCAGAAATGCCTTGATTCTATTATCACTAATAATTAACAAACTTCAAATAGAGTTTGGTAGCTTACAGAGAATGCTTATGTTCCTGAGAAGTCACCTTCAGGGGAATGATCTTACTTACAACCTTGGAATAAAAAAAGAAGAGTTTAATGATGTAATTCTACTTGACTGATTTAATATCCTCACTTTAAAAGAATGAGGATCATGCTCATCTTCTTGAGGCTGTTGTTCAGACTCTCTTGTACATTCTTACATGGCACTTGTAAGTACTACATATTTATCTGTACAATATCCCTGCATGAAGTGAAAAAGCTACTTTGCCACGTTCTAGAAATGAGAATCTTAAGCATGAGCAGACTTTGCCTTTGGCTACATCCCACAGCAAATCTATCCTGGAGGAGGAGATTTGAATGCATCTCTCCCAGGTCCTTGGCTTTAATTAGATCAATCCTTTTTCTCTACAGCAGATGTTGATAGGAAACCTTATCTGTATCAAGTACAAGTATGTAATGGTCAAAGAAACCTCCCTGTTCCTCCTGTCAGGAGCTGGGTTATACTTACCATGGATTGAAGGCTTTGCTGATGAAGTTGTATTTCTTTCTGAGCAGGACTCAGTTTATCACAGTGTAGCACTCTGCTATGCCTATAGAAACATGCTTTGCTTCAGCTTACCTTACACATCCTTAACATAGCACTGAATTGTGAAGTGAGCCCTAGAAGTCTTCTCAAATAACCTGTATTTCTAAAAGGGCTTGGTTTCCTCTGCTTATAAAGAGACCTTTCACCTTTCATATGTTACACACATCCTCAAATATTTTTTATGGTTTAACTACTGTAACAAACAAATTCTACTAAACAGTAACTTCCTGCAGGGGTAGGTAATTCCAGGGAAAAACAAAGCTGTATTACTAATTTATATGTGTATATAAATGTATATATGCACACATGAAGGACTCAGGACAATATTGGAGCTTTCCTGGTTTTAATCTAGCTGTCTTAGGCACTGGTAATATGCTAGCTGAGAGACCTGGATCAGTGCAGGCCAATAAAAAGCTAACTTACTGAAAATTCAATATAAAAACTCATCTATTAACTCCAAAGTGACAATATCTATGCAGAGTTTGTTTGCAGGGGAAAAGGAAGAAAGTAAAATATAAATTGCCAGCCAGCTCTGATTCTTATGCACAGAAGGATTTCCATTAGCTTCATGGGATGACTTGTGAGTAAGATCCACTTCCACAATTAACACTCTTGCAGAATTGAGTTTTAAATCAAAGTGGTTTTTACTTTTTTTCACTTTTTTTTCCCAACAGCCAGACACCCTGAGGAGTGAGAAAACAGAGCCTCTGAGGACAAATTGATAGGATAGATTTCTGCACTAGAAACAAATAGTTTAATTTGTGTTTGTAGCAAAACCATTGGGCTGCCTAATGCCAAACAGGCTGCTTCATTAATGCTGGGTTCTATTACTAACAAAGACCTGGTTTCCTTTTCATTTCAAAGTGCCTGCAGGCTTTACTTCTGTTTTGTTGGCTTGTTTTTTTTTATTCCTAATAACTATTAGCACTACAATTTATTGCCAAAATTAAACTAAGGTAAATTCTGTAAACCATGAGTTTATGGAGTTTTCTTGCCATGAGTCTGATTTGCTGGTGCTAATATATGAAATATAGAATGTAATAAATAGAGTATGTTTGAGGGATGTAAATTTTTTTAATGCTGTTTTCCAGCACTATTTTAACTGTTTATTCTTTTTAGTTTCAGCAAGAGCCTAAGGAAATAGCTAGATGAGTTTGGATTCTGTTTTCCCCTCTGAGCTTTATGGAGAATATGTTAGCTTTTCTATTCTCTGATTATTTTTTTTTCCTTTATTTTTTGGTGGGTTTTTTATGGTTGTTGGTTTGGTTTTGTTTTAAAAGCTCATTAACACTGTGCTGGGTTTCCTCTGTTTGCAGAGAGCAGATCAGCCCACAGCACCCAATGCTCTGAGGTAAAACATCCTGTGTCTGTTCCAATTCATGTCCTGAAAACCAGGCTGAGGAGCTGAAGAATTTGGGTAGCTAGCAACAAACTTGAAGTTGAGGAGGAAAGCTGAAAGGGAGTGGGCAAACTACAGGTATCCTCAATGTCTGTGTTGGATGAGTTGAACAGATCCTGTGGGACAGGATCTCACTGATAATTGCTAGAAGTTCTTGTAGCTGAGGGCCATAAACTGCTCCAAACAGGCAAAGTGGAGTCCTGAAATCCTGGATCACAAGGGAGTGCTCAGGAAGCTCTTTTTCTACTCCAAAGATAGGCAGATGCTAGGAAGCTGTGGTCACTCTTCATCTCTGGAGTTTCAGAAATAGAGCTAAGGAGTGGTTAACAAAAGAAATAGCTTCTTTTTTTTTCCTTTTTCTTCCCTCTCAAAGTAAAATTAACAAAAGTCTGGATCCAAATACCACTGGGACTACTAGAACCTGAATGGGCAAGTGTGGCCTTAGGGCCATGATCTAAGAGTGCTTTTTGATGAAGAGAGCACCTGCCTGAGATGAAATGTCCCTTCCACTTTTACAGATGCTCTGGTAGGAGAGGTAGCCTTGCTGCCTAAAGAAATAGAGCAAGGTAATCACTCTCAGCTAGCTCTTACTGAAAAGTATTAATCAGGCAAATGTTGCAGCTCAGCAGGAGCACAAGAGAGATCCTTAAATTAGCTCCTAATAAATAGGAGGGCAGCTGAGCTTATTAGCTAATACATATCACCTTCAAACCAGAGCCATAGTGCTTTTGGGATGTGTGCCTGGCTGCCTTCTTGGGGCTGAACTGCATGGTCTGCATGTTTCATCATCCACCAACAGCTCATGGATCTCAGCACTCTGCCTCTGGATGTGCAATAACATCCCTAGAGAAATCAGTTACCTTCAGTCATCCTTTCCCAGTGTCCAGATGAGTCACCAAAACAATCTGAAACACCAAAATTGGGATGGGGATAGTTGTGCACATCCAAGAGGACTGGAGCAGGCATTAGGAAGATAAATACTATTTTGCTTCCTTATCCTTAGAGGAGAGCCATTCCTCTTGTCTTGTGGCTGACTCTACAGGGAGATGAAAAATAAATGCCTGTAGGCTGGCTTTTATGCTAGTGTCACTTGTTAAAAAATGACTTGTTCCAGCTGTGGAACAAGCCTGCTAGTGCTGGCCACCAATCCCAAATTCTCAAAGGGAAGAATGCTTTTGGCTGTTGAGAGGAAAGGAGGACCTGGTGAATACAGGAGGGTAACTTGTTCCCAGTGTGACATTCTGCAGGAGACAAGCTTCCTGCTGAAGGACAAGAACCTGGGCTTAGAGCTGAGGATTGAAATAGCTCATCTCAGTGAGATGAGAGTCAGTGAGTGTTTTAGGAAGCTATTTTCCAAGCAGCTGGGTTTGCTCAGGTGGGGGTAGTTTGAGGAGACACAAGACTGTCTGGGCAGAGGTGAAAGATTCCTTCACAAAAGTCTCTCCTGGAGCTGTGTGTTGCAGAGGGAGCTAGCTGCACAGTGTCAGCTCCAGCTACTCATGGCACACTTTGGGGATCATAGAATCATAGAATGGTTTGGGTGGTTTGGTTTGAATGGTTTGGGTGGTTTGGTTTGAATGGTTTGGTTTTAGAATGGAAGGGACCTCTGGAGCTCACCTAGTCCAACCCCCCTGCAGTGGCCAGGGACATCCCCAACTAGAGCAGCTTGCCCAGAGCCCTGGCAAGCCTCACCTGCAATGCCTCCAGGGATGGGAACTCAACCACCTCCCTGGGCAACCTGGGCCAGTGTTCCACCACCCTCGTGGGGAGGAACTTCTTCCTAGTACCAAGTCTAAATCTACTCCTCTCCAATTTAAAACCATTGCCCCTTGTCCTTTCACTGCAGGCCTTTGCAAACAGGCCCTCTGCAGCCTGCTTGGAAGTTCCCTTTAGGTCCTGGAAGGTCACTAGTAGTTCCCCTGAAGCCTTCTCTTCTCCAGGCTGAACAATCCCAGCTCCCTCAGCCTGTCCTCAGAGCAGAGGTGTTCCAGCCCCTGAGCATTCTCGTGGCCTCCTCTGCACCTGCTCCATCAGCTCCATGTCCTTTCTGTGTTGAGGGCTCCAGAACTGGACCCAGTATTGCAGAGGAGGTCTCACCAGAGCAAAGTGGCAGAATCACCTCTCTGGCTCTGCTGGCCACGCTTCTTTTGATTAGGATTAGGATCACATCCTTCTCCAAGGTCATTTGTCTCATGATAAGGGTTTATAAATTAGGATTTATAAAGGAGCTGTACTCCAAATGCACCAGAATGTGTTTTCTAAGGTCCCCTTTCGAGGTTAATATAATTATTGCTCCTGTAAGAAGCTTCTCATCCTTGTGCCCGAGCATGTCTGTGAGCACAGTGTGTTTGCAGTGTCTGTGCACTGTTGTACTCTTATTTATGCACTCACTTTTGCCCATAGATTGAAAATGTGCAGCTCTACTCCACAGAATGGCCTAAAGACCACTGAGGAAATAATCAAGGAGATGAAGTGTTCTTGTTCTGTCCACTCAGTTTGTGCAGCAGCTCAGTGGCAATTGAAATGCCACTTGAAATATAGATTTAAATTTTGTATGGGAACTACTAACGCTGCTCTCATTCCCAGCAATTTGAGAAACTTTTCAGCACAGCAGGTTCCAACCTCTAGTGCTGCTTCAAAACAAAGTCTTCTGCCTTTTCTACTAGCACAAGGCTTCAGAGGGAACATAAATACAGACTGGAGGAAATATAGTGCTTTAAAACCTGTGGAGATTCCTTAGCATTTGTTGACTTTTTACCCTGTTTCACAGTAAATGACTCCAAATTATTCAGCTTGTCTAAGTGCAAGGAAGGAAGAAGTGTTGTTTGGTTTTGTTTACTGCTCACCAAACTGTTCAGAGCTTTTGCAGTATCCCTCTTATTTGGATTTAGAAGGCTCCTTTGTCCTAATAAAAATTAAATTATTATTATTATTATTATTAGACCTGGGCATGAAAAAAAATCTGCTGAGACTGTGTCATTTATTGCTTTTGCCTGTGACTTCTGTTCCTTCAAAACCTGCTTTCTCCTGCTTGTTTCAGGGAATGAATCAGGATTATTGAAGGGTTAAGATACTACTGAAATCTGGAATAAATTGAGGCAGTCACCATGGTGAGCTGGTGACATATTCCTGTTACCTGCACAGATAATTCCCAAATTCATCTATTCAGGTAGAGAAAGCAGCAGCCTCTGCTCTATAGATCCACTTAAATATGCCTGAGTGAGTGCTTCCAGGAGCCCAGGAACACTTGTGCTGAGACAGGAGTGTTGGAATGGTAGGAAAGGCCAGGGCTCTTTATCAGGCTAGCCCAGGTGGATGGTTTTTGTGAACAGCTAACACTGGAATGTGAGGGGATGTGCTTTAGTTCTTCATCTCTAAGGAATACATTCTTCTTTCAGGATCTGAAGGCAAGCTGATGGAGTATGCCCTGAGTTTTGGACAGGCTAATGTACTCTGCATATAGCTAGAGATGTTGCAGCTAAATTGTCTCCTTTATCAGCTATTCATCAGGTAGTCTTTATTTTTTTCTTTCCTTACTTAACCCTTCTTCTCAGAGCACTGCTCACCCTGTTTTTTATATTGCTACTGCCTGCTTTATTCCTCACCTGTTTGTTTGCTTCCCTTCATTCCTGTTTGTCTTCTAAGGAAATGACAAACCTGAAACAGTTGGGTGGTCAAGTGCATCTGAAATAAAGCAAGCTGATGCATATGGCATGGTTCAGTGGATGGAGCACTTCATTCTGCTTCAGAAAAAAGCCTTTTCTCTGCCACTCAATTTTTTTTCAGTGCTGAAAAAGCTATTTCATCTTAATTTAGACAGGAACAATGCTATCTACCTACTTTTGTGCATTTTGAAATCCAGGTTTGTAATGTACTTTTTGGTGTGGGTGTACCTTTTACTAACTGTGGGAGGTGAACTGAGTTCTGTTTATGTGTAGCTGCCATAAAAGAGAGAGAACAGCTAAAAAGGTACATTTTGGAACTGTTTGTCTTTGGAATATGTTCTTGTCTTTTATCTGTAATAGTTCAAATTTGTCATCTTTTTCAGGTCATCTCCCAAAGAATATCTTAAATACTTGATAGCTGAGCATGGAGATCATGGAGAGTGCAGAAGTTGAGCATGTCTCTGCCTGAGTGCTGTGTAAGTCATGTCTTGTATGCTACTGCCAGCAAGTTGGACCACAGCAGGTTTAATATTAACACGAGGAGGAACTTGTTTGCAGTTCAGGTGCCAGAGCACTGGCCCAGGCTGCCCAGGAGCCTGTGGAGTCTCCTTGTCTGGAGCCATTGCAGAGCTGCCTGGACACATTGCTGTGTGAGCTGGTCTAGGTGATCCTGCTCTGGCAGGGGGGTTGCACTAGATGATCTTTCTAGGGCCCTTCCAACCCCTGACATACTGGGATACTGTGAAGATATAAGCTGTGGACTAGGAGCCATTCCTCTTCCCTTTACTANGGATACTGTAAACAAAAAGTAACCCCAAACCATGCCTCTCAAGAAATCCAAGATAAAATCTGCTAAAGCAAAAATAAAGATCTTATGCTCCTAAGGCAGAGTGCTTGAAAGAGAAGAGTATTCATTATCTTTGGGACATATGGAGATCAGCAGGGAAATTGTAATGGACTACAAAACCTGTGGGTTGTGTTGAGTTGATGATTATAGTGACTAGTGGAACACATCATTGCTACAAAGAGTCATGAGTGGGCCTCAAATATATTCACACTGATTGAATTTTTTGCACTGGATGTAGTAGACTGACTCAGATAACTTAGGTATGTTGACTTTTACCATTATACAGTGAATACCTCTCATAAAACACTTCAAAAGCAGGTACAGAAAGTTGAAGTCTGAAGAGTCAAAGGAAAGGAAACAAAGCAGGTCTCTGGTAGTTGTTTGTGAGAAGGCACTTGAAGAATACTCCCTTGCACACTTACCATGAATAGAAAGTGGGAAAACTGGGCTCCAAGTTGGAGCACTGCAGTGTAATGTGTGCTAAGATTCTTTTGTATGTATTGTTTATGAAGGTGCTGGAATAAGGTAAAGGAACTGAATGTTCTCCTTGGAATTCCCTTGATAGATGAACAGGCAAATGGTTTTCTGAGTAAAGGATGGTATCAGAAAAGAAATGCAATAAGGCTTCAGATCTTTTTTAACTCAGTTTCCCTTTTATCTTGCAGATAGTTAAAGGTGAGGTCATACATTAGAAATAGGGTGGGTTTTTTTTCTCCCTATGGTCTAAAGGAGATATTGACAGATGTAAAACATAGAAAAGTTTCTCAATTCATTTAGTCTCTTAGTGGCTGTTAGGAGGCATTCATCTCATGAAGGATTTTTCTTTCCTGTGTGATCCTACCTGGCTTGGGACTTCAGTGCTCTAGTGCAATTCATTTTACAGATTTGCATAAACAGCTTCTTTAAGACTTTTTTTTATGTATACCTGCTCTTGCCTGAGCAGAGGCAGTGACTGCTGTTTTGTCTTGTCTGTCTGCTCAGAGCAGCCAGAGGGCTTTGGAAGGATGTATACCTAAAGCTGCTCCACCTGAAGTGATGCAGAGTGAGATGTCTCTGGCTACCTGTGTGCCATTAGGTGATGAGTGAATTTTCCTCTTGCAATGCTGGACCGTTAGCTGTTGGGAGATGCTTTATTTATTCTTCTGATGTCTGTTGTATTCTGCCAGAGCTCCTGAGCACTATTTCTGTGCTGTGTTCTAGGTCAGTAAACTTTAGAAAAAATCTATAAGACATTATTTCTATTTATTATTTCATTATTATCATAGAATGGGTTGGGTTGGAAGGGACCTCTGGAGGTCATCTAGTCCAACCCCCCTGCAGTGGGCAACTTCTGTAGGCAACAGGACAGTTGTCTGCTGGAGCTAGTGGTTGGGAAGAACACCTCTGCTTGTCCTGTTTGTAGTTTCAGATGGTTTCTTAGTCCAGCAGCTGCTCTTACTCCATCCTTTTGAGAGCAGTGCAGTGATGCACCTGCTATTCAAGAGCTGCCTGCCTTGGGGACTCTTGTGCACTTCAGGTAGCAACATCAGGAATTTTTTTCCCTGGGAGAGTGAAAAGCTGCTGAAGAGGATGTGGCAAGAATAGTGCTTTGTGAAGCTCACTTGAGTCTCTGTGTGGCATGTACATACCACAAGATGCACGTGAGGAGAAACCATGTTTCTACTCTCTTGCCTTAGGGGACTAGACAAAAAGACAAACCCCTTTTAGGTCCATTTTATTTGCTGCAGGGATTCAGCCTGCAGCATGTGAGCAAAGCATGGGCTAAAGCATTTTAAAACAGCACAATTCAACAAACTTTTGAAAGCAAAGCTTACTGAGTGGCTTAGCTAAAAGTGGAACACCATAAAATGCAGCCCATTCAAGAGAAAAGGAATCCTCTGTTTTCCACAAGCTTCATCATGATCTCTTCAAGAATGTATTACCATGAGGCAGCAGTAGTGCTGCTAGCATCCCAAGATGCAGCTGTCAAGTAACATCTGCCAAAAAGGAACTTGCTTCATTACCTTCAAACCTCTCCTTTGCTCATTAGGTCTCAGCAGATGGGGATTCAGGATTCTGAAGTCAGTCATCCTGTATGAAGTAGTTTGTTCATGACACTGATGAACAATTATCTCCCCACACAGTTGGGACTTTCCTGCTGGTTATTTCAAGCAAGCTTCAGTGCAAGGTACAACTCTAGCACCTGATGGTAAGAATAACTGAAAGACAAAAGGTCACTTTGGTTAACTACATGAAATGGAAGAGATTGAGAAGTTTTCTGTAGTAATCTGTTCAATACCCTGTAACAGAGTCTATCAGTATAACCCCTTAGAAAGGCTTTACTACATGTTTTTATTTATGTTACTTTTTCAAGTACTGAAAAATACTAATTATCAATTAAAAACTCTCATTCCAACCCATCCAGTGGAAGATAAGCTGCTGTGCATAAGAACTGCTCTATTTCCACTAGCTGATCAATGTTTAATGGTTTGTTAGTAAGCTAATTGTCAGTTGAATCAGGAGAGTGACAATAATAACTCACTTAAATAGTTGCATTGTCACCTGCAATGCAGCTGTAAACATCTTTCATTCAAATTCCTCCATATCAACTGTAGGTACAAATATAGAGCAGTCCCCTGGAAACAAATTCCAGGTCTCTATTGGAATGTTTCTTTTCTATATTCTGTTGTTCACAAGCCTTGTTGTAAACAGAACAAACCAAAACATTGTCCCCTGGGTCATGGGAATCATTCGTCTGTGAGGTATTGATGACTTTATAGAGCACTAGAATTTAAAAGTGGTTAAAGCCCTTGCATGATGATTGGAACCATCTTTTTTTTTCCCCCCTCACACTTTTCATTTAAATCAAACCACACAGGCAAATATGGGAAGGATCCATGCTTATACACAAATAGATATGCCTATACACACATATATGTGTTTTATATACACACAGGACACTCACAGTGGAAATGATTTAAAAAAGAAAGCAACAAAATGGAAGTAAGTTAAAATAATTTCCTCTAAATGAATAATACTCATGTGTCATGACCAAATGCTGTCTTTGCCGAATTCCTAGTGAGCTGTATTTTCATTGCCTGCAACAGGAAAGTGCCTCTGAGAAGACTTCAGAAGATAACCCTGAGGTATCCAAGTCACCATGGGCAGCAGGAGGCAAGCAAACATTTTCTTTGGAAGTGTATTATGACATCAGTGTCAACTTCATTTGGGGAAATATGCTGGTGTGCTTCATTTCCTNTGTTAGTATGAGCCTTCAAACACCTTAGGTTAAATAGGCTTCCATCAGTATGATATCTAATGTAGATAGTCCTGGTCATCAAATTCTGCCATGGCCCTTTGGAGCATCTTAGAGTGTGGTGAGAATTGAAGGCTGTTTAGGAAAACAGTTCTACTCTGAGCACATGCTCAAGAGAAAGAAACTGCTTTTCATTTATTTCATTTATTTCTTTCCTCTTGTATTCTCATTTAACAAACTCTGATACTTCTGCTGCTGAAGAACAGGTTTTGTGGTGTGAGGAGAAAAAGCAAAATCTCTATTTACAGTTCTGAAATGAAATAGATCCTTACAAATCTTGGTAAAGTAAGTACTTTTGGAGGTTGGAACTAGATGATCTTTAAGGTCCCTTCCAACATGGCCATGCTATGATTCTATAAGTAAATAAATATTATTTTCCTTAAGGAATTTTAAGATGAACCTAGATTTTTCAATTTAAGGCATCTGGGGTCCATAGAGAACTTGAAAACCACATTTTCCCAGCAAGATTTCAGCCTTACAAACAGGGTATTTCTTAATGGTCAGTTAATATGCATATATAGATATAAATATATAGAAACACTTAAAAAGTAATGTGAAGCAAGTCTAAATAACTTGATCTTGTACATTTTTCTTCAGAAACATGATGGAAATTCTTCTCTAGTTCAGGCTTGAAGTTAGCAAAAAGTTCCCCCAGCTTTCTTGAAGTTTCAAGGTCAATCTAGTTCTTAGTATATAAATTAAAAATAAGAAGGATTGTTTGTCATGGACATTGACTGAGACAGATGTACTTCTTTTGCAACTGAGGTAAAAAGCTCTATCAGCAGAAAAAAACCAAAATCAGTGTAAGTCTGTAGCACAGAAAAAACCCTCGGAAGTAGAATAGCAAGAAGATAGTGCAGGTTGACAGATGGCAAGTCTTGCATTACCTTGGAGTGGAGAAAAGCCTCATGTTTAACAACTCCTAGAGGAACACAGTTATCTGCTGAAAATTCTCCCCCTCCTCTTTTCATCAATTATGTTTGAAGTGTGTACAGTTGCCCCAGACACTTGGCAGGTGGGCTGGAGGAGGAGCTCTGGTGTCTTGTGCTAATGAAGTGCAAGGAATGCATCTTTCAATCTTAGTGTATTATTCTCAGGAGATTACAGCCTGGTAATGTTGCAGAGCCAGGTGAGTGACAGTTCTTCTGCCTTAACATTGAAGTCTAGTGAATCAAGGCTCTCCAGATAAGCTTCAACAGGAGAGAAGGATTTAATTTCATTGCAAATAACACTGTATAGCCATGCCGTTGTAAGGGTTGCAGTACAAGCCATAAACTGACTTCCACAAGCATCAAGAGGCAGGATCACAGAATGTCGGGTTGGAAGGGCCCTAGAAAGATCATCTAGTGCAACCCCCCTGCCAGAGCAGGAGCACCTAGACCAGCTCACACAGCAATGTGTCCAGGCAGCTCTGCAATGGCTCCAGACAAGGAGACTCCACAGCCTCCTGGGCAGCCTGGGCCAGTGCTCTGGCACCTGAACTGCAAACAAGTTCCTCCTCAGGTTAATACTAAACCTCCTGTGGTCCAGCTTGCTCCCATTGCCTCTTGTCCTACCATTGGATGCCATTGAGCAGAGCCTGGCTCTCTCCTCCTCACACTCACCCTTCACATGTTTCTAAGCATTGCTGAGGTCTCCTCTCAGTCTCCTCTTGTCCAGGCTGAAGAGACCCAGCTCTCTCAGCCTGTCCTCCTAGGGCACATGCTCCACTCCTTTCAGGATCTTGCTGGCCCTGTGCTGGACTCTCTCCAGCAGCTCCCTATCCTTCTGGAGCTGAGGGGCCCAGAAAAGGATGTGTTTTTCCATGCAAGAAATGTATGGTGCAAGGTCTGTCATTCTGGTTTCTTTTGCACCAGTATGCTTTTATTGTTCCATGTGCTGGAGGACAGGGTTTTACTGAACCTAACTGCAAGACCAAGGTCAAATTTAGGGGTTAAATTCAGCATTCCCTCAGGTCAGTGCAAGAGTGTGGATTTCAGTGGATTGTGGTGTTTTACTGCCGCAAAATGCCAAATATGCATTCAATCACCTTTTCTAAAGAAGTTTATGTCTGTAACTGATGGTGGCAGAGTATTTTGTGTGTGCTTTTTCCCTTTAGAAATAACTTCAAATATATAGAAAGCATTTTTGCACATGTGCAAACTGACCTTGCATAGCAGAGTCATCTCAAATAAAAGTGGAAGATCAGTATTTCAGTGCTTCATTGACTTCTGTTGAAAAACCTGATCTAAAATACCATTCTTCTTTGGTAGCTCTCAGCTGCTGTTGCCCTCAAGCTAGATAAGAGGTTGCTGAGCATTGTTAGTTTAAAACATGATCTTTTCTGGCTAAGGTGAAACAGGAAAGCTGCTCTTATTTCCCACCTGCATGCCAAAGAAATCATTTAGAGCAGCAGGTTTAGGGTTGTTTTTTTCCAAATATATACTTAAAGATTTCTAATCAATTTTCATTGTGAAATAAAGTCTATTTTGATTAAAATGCAGGCTGTGAGCTCTGGCAGTTTTACTAGCAGCTTGTGACACTTGACTTTTTTTCTCTCTCCCATGGCTAGCCTTTTTCATCTGTAATTTATTGTGACAAAACACTTATTGTCCATAAACAGCAGATCATTAGAAATGTGTCTGAGGTATAGCTTTTTATTGGTTGCATAATGTTCTTGGACCTGTAGTTAATGGAAAAGTAAACAACTTTTTGGTTACAAAAGCAGTGAAGCAGAAGAGTTCCACCATAAAATTGGTTTATTGCGGATGTATGGAGATATCCTGACAAGCACAATCATTTGTATCTGCTTACAGACAAATCAGAATTCTTCTCACCTCAGTTATATGAATACTTTGGAAGGTGTTGGGCTTGTTTTATGATGAGCAGGATTTGTCTGTGTGTGCTCACTGCATAAAGATGTGAAGGTTGTGGCTGTAGTGAGAGTGGTGTCAGTAGAGATGTGAATTAGACAGATTTGGATAAACACAGGTGGTTTGATTCCCATACACAGACGATGGAAAAAACACCTCCACTAGATGAGTAGGAGGTAAATAAGTATGCAGCACTTGAGAAAAATCCATAGTTTATAAAAAGAATCCAATGTTATTCATTGGCTTTTTGCCATGTCTTAATTACAGAGCTGCAAATGTAAGAAGAGCTGCCAAATGAGCACAGTGAAAAGTCAGGTGTGCTGAAGAGATCACTCCAGCTGAGGGAGCAATTAAAAGGCAGAATGAGTGGGCTTACTTGTCTTTTCAAAATTATTACAACCAAAACAAAAAATTGGAGCAATTTCCACGTCTCTCAAGCAGAAATCCCACCAGCAGAATCTTCTCAAACTCTCTGCATTGCTCTGTGCTTTGAAAACCACTTTATCTGGTCTAGATTATCTCAGGTAGATGTTCAACTTCTCCTTTGTTGTCATGAAATCACAAAACCACAGAAAGGCTGAGCTTCAAAGGGATCAGTAGAGATTATTTGGTTCAGTCCCCTGCTGAAGCAAGGCCAACTAGAGCCACTTGCCCAGGACCATCAATATCTGTAAGGATAGAGACTCCACTACCTCCTTGGGCAACCTGTGCTGGTGCTTGGTCACTCTCACAGTCCAAGAGTGATGCTGAAGTTCAGAGGGAACCTCCTGTGTTTCAGTTTGTGCCCATTCCTCTGGTAAGATTTTTATTGATATTTTTAATGGTTTATTATGAGTTTCTATTTCCTAGCTCACAATCTACATCATTTTCTGGTCATTTTAATGTGTGGGGATATTATTCCTCTTCATTTTCTCTCTTAGATCATACCTTTCTTGAAGATTGGGGATCAGTTGAAGTTATAGCTATTGCAGAGGGATAAATTAGCTTCTATGTCTTGCATAAAACATCTCAATGTGACATTTATTTGTTTGTTTATTTCTATGAATAATAAGATGCTCTGATGCATTTCCAGTTTGTGATCTGTTATTACTCTCTGGTTTTGTGTTATAAGCAACAGCTGTTTGGTTTTGATAGTGTAGTTACATGGTTGACTATTCCTAGTGTGTATCCTACACTCCAGTTGTAGGATAGAGCAACTATCCTACAGAGGAGCAACTTCTTGGCTAAATGTGATGGGTAGATGGTTGGACTTGGTGATCTTAGAGGTCTCTTCTTACCTAAATGATTCTGTAAATCACTAAGGCACTGGATCCATCTCCCTGCTCAGTCAGTTTTCTGTCTCCACATGCAGTTCATACTAATTTCACTGAGCCCTGTGCTTGCTCTATCAAGCTTTGTATCATTTCAGGAGTTTTCCCTCCCTCTGTCCCTGCATTTGAGATCAGCAGCAATTCCCAGAGGAGATGATTACTATGTTCTGAGCTGGTGAAACTCCACAGCTACTGCATCAGTATTTAGAAGGGCTGTTATTTACAAGCCTCTTGCTTTTGGATCATTTGTGAAGCTTTGAAAAAAGTCCTCCCCTCTCTCTTTGGTGGCATTTAGAGAGCTGGTGATATATAAACGTGTCTAATGTTGCAGTAAAATCATTTAGTGGGCTGAATACAGCAAAGCCCAAGCAAGATAGGGATCAAATTATCCACTGAAGGAAGTTATATATTGGCTGCCAACTTTTTGCAATCTCACCATCAATTTCCAAGTCTTCAAGAAGCACTTGAAAATGTATCTGTGTTAGGAAATGTCCTGAAATAATCACTATCAGTGCAATCAACCTCCTTAGCTGACAGCATCACATTCAATGTTACAAGTCTTCAGTGTAGGTGATAAAAGGGAGCTGCAAGAGTTGCTTCTCAACTGAACTCATCAGTTCTGCCAGGCCACTATCTGATTGTTGAAGAGAAGAATCTTTTTTTCTCTGTGACAATACGATTTTATGGGTGGGAAAAAAAAACCCTCTGGATGAGAAATTGTACTTTTTCAATGCAAACCTCTCCATAGGCTTCATAAACATGGTTTTGATAGCAGCTCTGAAGCTAAGATACAGAAATATTGGGCTGGATAATGGTTTAGTGGCATGGTGGTGAGAGGTAGGTGGTTGGACTTGAGCTTAGAGGTATTTTCCAACCTTATTGATCCTGTGATAATCAATCCTGTTAGATCTCTGTATTAGAGACTACCCCAGAACTAATATCCTTGATTATGTTTTTTATGAGTGTTGTGTTTGAGACTTTGGAAGGTTCTGTTTTGTTATTTTAATCCTCTGTGCTTATATGAATTCTGTCTTTATTTGCTATGTGTTAGAAGCATAGCTGTCTTTCAAATATCAGTGAAACAAAGTGAGATAATCAAGTTTAATTTGATGAAAGTGAATTTTTCAAAGGAACTAAAGACTTTTTGTGTTCAGTTGGGAATACTCAAGTACTTTGAGGAGAAAGGAAAATGGAAAGAGAGCAAAACAGAGTTGTGCAAAACTCCCTGCACATGAATTACATGAGTTATAGTGGGGAAAGGACAAACAACTGAGCTCTGAATTGGCAGATTCATTGAGGAATATTCTTGGCAAGCTGCTTTTTCAGATTATTATTTTTAGCCTCATGAAATATAAAGTTTTCTTTTGTTGGCAATAAAAGCTTTTTGGTGCTTGGAAATAGAGTTAAATGGAAAAAAAAATATACACTAAGGTGAATTTAGTCTATGGTGTGTTTATTTTGTTGGTCCTACACTAGCAGCAGAGTGAAAAACTAAGAATTTTGTTAGTAGTCTAGAAGATTTAAGGGAGTAAAATCAGGAGGATAGGATCTTTTTCTTCCTTTTTTCCTTCTCCTTCTTTTATCTGCTGTGAAGTATGGTTGACTCTAAGATTTAAATCCAGAGGAGGTATGTGACAGGGATATAAATAGAAACATTATCATCTGGTTGAGAAAGAGTTGCTGTTACTGAAAGCCATCTGTGTAATTATCTCCTGAAAAAAAAGCAACAACCAACCTCTATGAAAGAGATTTATTCTTCAAAAAACCATGCTATGCAGCAGTCAAATACCAGTAAAAATGGATTAATAGAACAGATTGCCATAAAAGAAGATGTTGCATTGGACTGAGTGAACTATTTCCAAACATATTGCTTGTGTTTTTATAAAACTGTGTGTTTTTTCTCGAGAGAGATGTCAGTTAATGAAGATATGAGGGCTACAAGTTACATTTACATTGCATTCCATTCTAATTTAGAATCATAGAATCCTAGACTGGTTTGGGTTGGAAGGGACCTCTGGAGCTCATCTAGTCCAACCCCCCTGCAGTGGCCAGGGACATCCCCAACTAGAGCAGCTTGCCCAGAGCCCTGGCAAGCCTCACCTGCAATGCCTCCAGGGATGGGAACTCAACCACCTCCCTGGGCAACCTGGGCCAGTGTTCCACCACCCTCGTGGGGAGCAACTTCTTTCTAATATCCAGTTTAAATCTACTCATCTCCAATTTCAAACCATTGCCCCTTGTCCTTTCCCTGCAGGCCTTTGCAAACAGGCCCTCTGCAGCCTGCTTGGAAGTTCCCTTTAGGTCCTGGAAGGTCACTAGTAGTTCCCCTGAAGCCTTCTCTTCTCCAGGCTGAACAATGCCAGCTCCCTCAGCCTGTCCTCAGAGCAGAGGTGTTCCAGCCCCCTGATCATTTTTGTGGCCCATCTGTTGCTTCCTTCTCTAGCTTTTGACTTATGGTGGTCACAATATTTCAGAGAACATCATGGGCTGATGAAGTGAATTGGACCTAACACTCTGAGGAAGCTCCTAGATGCTTCCCAGGCAGTGTTTAGTATATGAGCTCTTAGGTTCTTCTCTCTGCTGGGAAAGAACAATCCCATGAATTATTCCTATGAGAGCAGCCAGCTGGGAAATGCTGATCTCTTTATCTAAAAATAAAAAAGGAAATAATTAATAACAAAAGAAGTAGAATGTGTCTGGATACCAGGAAATTTTCACTCAAATTCTTTTACTTTTCGACTTTCCAGGGAAAACTCAAATATTTTTAATTACATTAGGCTCCTTGCAGCAATAGCAACACCTCATTCCCTTTGTTTCTCCAGCACTAAGGGGGTAAAAAACCCACCATTTTTTTGTGATGTGACTAGTAAATATATTTTAATGCTTCTCTACAGCATGCACACATTTATTTTACAGCTGTTTGCATTGTATTTCTCTCTCACATACTTACTCACTACAGACAGTAAATTGTGTCTTTTTTTCCCCCCCCATGTGTAGGAATACTTTGTTACAACATAGCAGTAATTTCTCCATCCTATTTTTATGTTTTATTGATCCCTGCCTTCACCATACTTTACCTTATTGCTACTCCTGAGGTCCTAAATGTGTCAGTCTGGGCTGGAAAAGCTCATTTTTCTTCCAAGTTATGAGCCCACCTAGAATTTGGATGTAATTTCTACTTATCTTTAAATCAGTGCTTTCAATTAAAGGATACATCCATAAAAAACAGATGATGCTTTCCACAGCTGTGGAAAGTTATACATGGCTAAGTGAAGGAGAGAAGAAACTAAAGAAAAGGTAAGAAGAACCTAAAATTAACCCCCCCCAAGATGGAGAAATATCTAATACAAGCTTAAATGACATCTCTAATGCAAACAGGTAAACAAGGAACTGAATGAGTTAAGATTGCCAAGTATTCCTTCAAATTTCACTTAATTGTAGTGTGTGTTTGTGTGATTAAGTCCAATAGATAGAATAAAATATACCAAAAGCAGAGTAAAGGTCTAGGATTGAAATCCTGCCTCTGTCAGTGAGAATCTTGCCTTTGATTTAACCAGGACAGGACTTAATTTCATTCCCTCTTTCTAGTTGGATTCCAAGAATCCATCAGCAAGTATCTCATGGCCCCCAAAAAATCCAGATTCACTATTATATATTAGCTTGAGTTTGGTAGGAGATGTGTGATGGCTTTTTCCCTTATAATCTCCAAGACTCCCTTGAATGGGAAGAGCCTCTTTGCCAACAGAACAAGACTAAAAATACCTTTTCAAGGCTTTTTGTGCCTGTCCTGCACTAGCTTTCAGAGTTCTGTTACGATCATCACACAGACTAGTGAGACTAATGAGATTTGATTCATTTTGTCTTTGCCTTTCCCAGGGTGCTAATAGCTAATGTGTCTAAGTTAAACGAAGCTTTACTGTAGCTATCTATCAGCAGAAGTAGAATGTTTCTCTTCTTTCTTTCTTAATTAGATTGCAACAACAACAACAACAAAAAAGTGGGCAAGATACTAGATTTGGGACAAAATTACACCCACAGGGTGTGAGCACAAGTATCCCATCACTGGGTGGGAATGCTGACCATCATCATACCCTGGGCTGTAATTGAGGTCTAGTGCCCAGGTTCAAAGCCTTGTGTTGTTCTCCTTCCTGTAGTAATATCAGAAAGTGGCAAAAAAAGAATAAAATCTTCCTAAAAATACTGTGTGTTTCGGCTACTTAGTCTGAAATGAAATTGTATCTTCTCAGCCTGACTAGATTAGTATTGCTGGGTGGTAAAGTAATGCTCAGTACTATGGCAGTGATCCTGCAACTAAACCCAGTGTCTGGAGGACTAAGTGATGAAAACCACTCTGTGTCTGTCCTTCAGCAACTGAGTGATACTTGTCCAGATATATACTGGAAGGTTTTTTTCCTATCTTGACCTCTGTGAGAGCACTTGGTACATTACAAGAAGTAGAACATGTTTTGGGATGAGAATTTCCATCAGGTTGATTTGTCTTACACATCCCTCAGGCATTTTCTTCAAACCTTGTGCTGCTATTTCAATATTTACAGCCTCAGCTCCTTTGTCTCAAAAGTAATTATTTTGCTTGTTGCTCCTGATGAATACTTCTGGTTCTATGCTGAAACTGTAAGTAACAGCAACTCAGCTGGCCTGTGCTCAAAAGCTAAACTACTGAATAAAAATCAATGTAAGCATTAATTACACAAATATCTGCCTTTAAAGTTATTTATCACTCCGCTTTGCTGCGAATTACATTCTTAATTAGGCATGTAGCTTCAGTGTTCTAACAACACTCAGCGTGATCAATTCACACTGAAAGCATATTGTGCTGTAGAAGTCTATGAAAATGGGAATTATAGTGCTACAGAGTGAAGAAATGTTGCAAAATATGAACATCTAGACCCAATTTTTAAGTATTGATCTTCACATTGAATGATAACCTCCATAAATAAATTTCTGATGGATCTGTTCTTATTTCTGATGGATCTGCTCTTTGAAACTTATCTGTGAAAGTGCAAAGGAGATTGTAAATCACAGCATGAGAGAATGGCTGAGGCTGGAAGGGAACTCTGGAAGTTATCTAACCCTTCTGCTGAAGCACACTCACCTAAAGCCACTTGCCCAGGATCATATCTGTTGTCGTTGTTGTCNCACAAAGGATTTTCAGACTGTGCCTGAAGGATCATATCCAGAGAGCTTTTGAGTGCCTCCAAGGATAGAGATTCCACAAGCTCCCTGAGCAACCTGTGCTGCTGCTTGCTCACTCTCACAGTCCAAGAGTGATGCTGAAGCTCAGAGGGAACCTCCTGTGTTTCACTTTGTGCCTATTGCTTCTGAAAGGAGCCTGGCTCTGACTTCTTTGCAGCTAAGTATCTTCAGGTATTCAAGTACTTTGAGTTCCTCCTCTGATTTTGGATACTGGTTTCCAATTGGATATTATTTTAATGATGGCTATTTTGAGTATGATACCAAGCTTTTACCATAATCCTCTTTGGTTTTCAGACTAAAAACCATTTCTGAGACTTTTTGCTGTGTTTTCTTTTGCTGGCTGTTTATGGCTGTGATCTGAGATGGTGCTCCTGAGAAATAAAGGAGAAAATATAGTAAGTATGGAACTTTTATTGCTGTCTATTAGGTAATATCATCAGTGTTCTAGTAAACTTTTAGTGACAAAAAAAGCCTTTTAAAATTAAGATGATTGTTTCATATTTCTTTAACTGGTGAAAGGAAGTTAAAAGTCAGCTTCTGTGAGATTACTTTCCTTTTTTTTTTGTCCTGCTGATCTCCTGTAAATTGAATAAAATTGTGAAATACACACAGTTCATACAAACACAGACACAGGAGTGGCCTGAGTCCATGAATGGTGAAATCTGTCCTGGCTGTTAAGATGCTGAACCATTAGCATCACAATAACCACACTAAATATCATGGAAAAAGATTGGTCACAAAATGCATATTGCAACCTGTAGCTAGGGAATCCATTCTAGCTGATAAATATTTGAATTGAAGACTGTTTATATAACATTAGTTTGGACCAAGTGCATGTCTCATTTAATGTAAGCACTTTGTTTTCACCATACAGTGGTGTCACATCTATTGCTTTGAAAAATTGATGCTTGTTTGTACATAATTCATGGCCTCCTGCCTGCTGAGATGAGTGAAAAATCCCTACTACACTCCTAGCATTACTTCTGCAACATTTTCAAGGTCAGGCATTTAATTGATGCTTGATGCTAATTCTATCAGTGTCAGAATGTTGATTTTAAACAAGGGGAATGACAAAGAGAATGTGTTTTAAAGTAAGTTCTCATCTCTGCAGTGTATACAGAAACCATTATGAAAGCCTTACACCTGATTTATGTTGACTCTTCTACATGATGAGAACAGTTTATCATATAATCTCTTTTTTATTTTGGGGACGTGGCATTATTATTGAGATATTTCAAGGCCGTTGCCAAGAGATCCACAACCTTTCCAAGAACAATATTGTATATAGATTTGTTTTAATCTTGGCTGCTGTTCTAGAAAGGATTTTTGTCTTCATAAGCCTTACAGCTTTTGGAAGTTGGTTGATGAAGCTTCTTCTCTCCTGGCCAAAGCAAAATGGTTGCCTGAAGGAGTATCCAGGGTAACAGCCTAGTCATGCATCCCAGTCCCTCAGTATTC
Source organism: Bucco capensis (assembly GCA_013396975.1). Lineage (NCBI taxonomy): Eukaryota > Metazoa > Chordata > Aves > Piciformes > Bucconidae > Bucco > Bucco capensis. Next base: position 72,450 of record VWZO01010595.1, on the reverse strand, counting down.
CAAGCTTGTTGGTCACTGGTTCTTCTCAGTTGTCTTCAGTTTCCTTCTTTAAACAGTATATCTTTAGCTCAGACCACAAGTTAGGAAGCTGCTGGGCAGCAGGAGCTGAGATTCACCTTCAGCCAGGTTCACTTCATTGATGTCCTGTCTTTTGCATCAGAATAACAATGATAGAGGCTGGGAGATGTTGGGAACTGATGTTCACCAAGGGATTCATCTGACATAAGGTCAATTAATTAAACTGCTATGCAAACAGGAGTGGGATTCCTCAGTTACAACCAAATAGCCTCAAGCTACCTTAACACAGCACTGAAGATGCAAATCTCAGTAAAGTGACTTTGCAGCCAGAGAGGACAGGAGTAAGTCTGCAGAATAGGCAAGGTCAAGCAAGCTCAGCTGAGAAAAGTCTCAGTGATGCTCTAGAGACTTGCAAAAAGGTGAAGAAGGGAGTAGAAGAAACAAGATTGGCCCAATTCAGCAAGGCTGTATATTTTGGCTAGGAGATGTGGAAGATGGAGCTAGAAAGAGAGGCAGGAGTTACATAGAAATACACTTTTGCTCTATCATACCCTCAGTGAAACTTCAAAGGTGCTTGGAAAACGTTCCTGATGGCTCTTTTCCTGTTAGTTTATTCCTTATTTGGGCTAAGTGTCAGGGAATGTTTCCTGCTTTACTTAATTTGCTATGTTGGAATGTGTGAATGTTATAACTGCCATTGAAGAATTGTTCTTTATAGTAGCAACTTATCTTCTTGTTTTCATTGAAGTTTTCTAGTTTCTTATCAGACTGTTTTGTGGTCCAAAAAATAGTTAACAAATGACTTCCTGAAACAAAGTGCAGATCACAGAATCACTGATGTACTAAAGTTGTACACTGATGGACTCATAAGTTACTAGCATCCCGAGGACAAGTATTGTATTTTGTACAGCTTCTGGGCAATTCATGTTTGTTTGGGTTTTTTTTCTGTGTTTGTTTCTTTCAATCCTGTGGTTAAAAAAACCCCATTTTTCTAGCATAGTTTTTTCATGAGAGGGGATGGAGAGACATTTCACATGCTAGAATGGACAAAGTCAGGTGAGAAATAGGAGCAGAGCACAAACCTCTGTTGTGAGGTCAGTGTCCAGATTAATGCCCTATGGATATCTAAGCAATTTAATATCTCAATTTAATATTTTGAGTTATCTTATACAATATTCTTCAATTACTTTTATAAAGAAGATGTTTTTTTGAAAAACATGAAAAGTTTAGAGGAAAAATATGCCTCAGGTCTCCTCTCCTTGTCTTCCTATTGGAGTGTGTGTCTCTGTTTCTGTGGGGAGGGAAAGGCTAAATGAATTTGCACTTATAACATTAAAGCTGTTCCATAGATGAATAATTCTAGCTTCAACTCAGAGTGGTTCAGTTTTGCCCTGGACATAATTTTTTTGCAATGTGTTGTGTCTGCTGAGTTTCTGCTATGCATTTATACTCTACCACTTGGCTGGACTCTGATTTGGAATTTTGTTGCTTAATTGAGGGTTTGATTGGACTAAATTCACACATGACTGGAATCCTTTGGATAAGCACAGATACAAGAGGCAATTGTCACCATGCCTTGTTCTTTAAGAAGGACAATTATGATCTTTCCTGATGTCCCAATCCCCAGTTGCTGAGTTTTTAAACTAAACCCTTGGGTCTATCTGTAAAACCTAAGACATTTGAACTTGAAAGGAATGACAGATCACAAACACATAGAGGGGATTTAGAATTATTTTGTTTTTCAAAATAATAGTTTTTAAAGTAGTTTTAGGAGTGTGGGGATTTGGCTAATGGCTTTGGAAGGATTGAGATGAGAAATATGAAAACTAAAGACTGTGATGCATGACACAAGCAAGTATTCTGTAAAACTGAAAAGCATACAATGACTAGATCATTGTAGTTTGTCAGTAAGTGATGGCAGGGCATTTATTGTTTTCTTCTTCACTGTATGCTTTGTCTGGATGCAAGCTGAAGGTTGAAAGCATTCAGCTATCAAAATAGATAATGAAATCCAGTCCTCAGGGAACTCCCACTCAGGAAACTGAAGCACAAATGATCTTATTAGAGTGTATGTGAGAGCAAATGAAATGATGCAAATTGTACAGCAGTGCACAAGGGTGAGATTTGCTGGCATCCAGGACTCCACATTGCTCTGATCAGACACAGACATAGATTTGCTGTCCTGTCATACATTTGCACTGCTTCCTATTAGCAGAAATCAAAACCTTTGAAATGAGGAGTTGCCCTTTACACAGGTATGAGATACTACAGAGCTCAGTAGACCTACCCTACCTCATGTAGGTAGTGCTCCAGGGACTGGAGACTGAACTGGTTGCCATGTTTTGATGTCTGTCAGCAAGGTGAGGATTCTCTGTCCTAGAAGGCACTTCAGAGATANTCTCTTCCAGCTGCAACTGTTCTAGGATTCTTTGACTGCTCTTCTCCTTAAAGCAAATGTCTGCAGTGCTTGTTTAAGGTGCTCTGTTCAACAGTCTCTTCTATAAATGTGCAAATAAATACCCTTATTGCTAATTTGTAGGATGGTCTGAAGTGGGTATCCCTCAGCAGTTAACAGAGTTCTCTTTGTATGTATAACTAGTAAAACTAAGGTAAATACAGTTGGTTGTCCCATGTGATTGTTGTGCTTAATGACTGTTGTTCTTCTTCTAGGGCTTTATCCTTATGGTAAGTACAAAATAGTTTGTGTATGTGTAAATTCAGGCTGAAAAATAATAACCCCCCTCAGGTATTCATATGTTGTAGTGTGTCCTTACCAATCCAGTACCACTGATGAAGGAAAACATGTAGAGAATCTGCCTGGCTGGCTTTATTTTGACCATTAATTTCCCTCAGCTTTGTGCCTCTGCTCCTTCTGTTCTCAGTGTCAGAATAATGGAGAGTGGCTGTAAAGTCACTAGCCTTTTCTGATCTCCTTCATTAACAGACACCACATAAGTATTTCCTTTCTCTGCTCTACTTAGCTACTGACACCAGTTCTGCCAACCCTGCTGTGCTGCTTCACTGCTGCTCCTTGGAGAAGGATAGACCCAAGCAGATGCAAATCCCTACCCTCGTGGCCTTTGCAGAGAGGAATCTGCTCTGCCTGAGAGGTACAGCAAATCCATTATGCCAATAGACAGAGGGGGAGAGGGGAGAGGGAAAAGGTCTCAGCCTCTTAATTTCTAGTCCTTCCTGAATATGTATTTGCTTCCAGTTATATATAGAATATGTACTTGAGGTCTTTGGAGGGCAAGAAGCCAGAAGAGTTTTTTTACTCATGGCACAGCAAGTACTTTCACTTCATACTTTTTCTGCTAATCAACAGGTTGCCTGGAATTTTTTGACAGAGTACAAGCTTTACAGTATTTTCTCCTGGTTAGTGTACTGATAGCTGGCTTAGTTGAAGTTGTTTTTGCTTATAATTTATAGGATCAAAATCTGACAGAAAAAAAGGCACTTTATTTTCTTCTTTCTTGATTGTGGCACTAAAATGATTGGGTTTTCCCCATTTCTTTGCATCTTGCAGTGTAGAGGGAGTGCAGATCTTTGCATTCATCTCTAGAGTTCCTGCAGAGCTCTAGGCACCATTGACAAGTTACAGAAAGATCCAGTGCAATTTCTTCTATACCATGTGGCTTTTCTCTAATAGCCATAAGATGGAAAGCAGCTAAAAAAGCACATCCAACTCTAATCTTGTCTTTACTAGATGTAAACCTGTTTGCTGTAGTTCCTCTTCCTATGCTTGGTGTTGGAAGCTAAGAGACCTTTCCTTTCTGATCTGGTTATGCAAGCACTGCAAATGTTTGTGGAGTGGAATTGTGGAAGAACTTCAAATGCCTGCTGAAGTAATTCCTGTCCCTTGGATAAAAATGTGCTTTGTGCCACCTTCAGGAATGTCATGAAGGGGCTGAGCATCTAAACACTTGATATCTCTTAAATTCCTTTGCTTTACAGCTGGGCAAAAAAGCAGTTACAGTAACTGCTGTAGTTTTATTCTTTTAACTGAATGATGGGATTATTCAACTTTTGTATAAAAAAAGCATTAAATGAATTGCACTAAAGAAAAGTGACATATTAATAATTCAGAGATAGCAATTTCATTTCTCAGTGCCTACTTTGGATCCTCATGGTCTAATAAATCTTAACTTCAAAGCTGTTTCTTCAGGATCCAAGAATGGAGCCTGAGTGTGACTTCAGCATTAAAAATTGCTTCTGACTTTGATAATTCCTTATACATGCAGGGACAGTTCTTTCTGCCTCTGTCTCTCTTCCTTTTCTTTTTTCCCCCCTTTTATTTATTAAAGCTTTAGAGTTGAACTGATAGCATTAGAGTGATTCTGTGGGTGGTGATGTGAAAATAAATTCTTTGTTAGACCATTACATTTCCTTGGAAAGATTTCTGCTGCTCAGAGCAACAATGCAGGGTAAAGGATCAGCATAATCTCTGTATCAGGCAATGATCTAATAGCATTCATTTACAACAAAATAGTGTTAAACTCTCCATCTCATCATGAAAGGAGCCAAAGTTTTATTAGGGAAGTCTTGTCTTGCTAGGATCTTCCTTTTATCTGGAATAGGAGTGACTTGTATGTGTTTTCCCATGTTGGAAAAGTAAAGTGAAGAGTACATTTATTATTAGTGATAAAGCTTAGCTAGATGTGCCTGTAATGTGTTAAAACTTGGATACTGGCCTTCAGCTTTTCTTTGCAGCTACTGATGCCCAATTGAAGTCTAGCCTCAGCCTACAGACCATAAAAAATCCATTCCAAGTTAATGAAGTGGATTTCCATCACTAATTTTAAAGGCAGAGAACTTAACCCCTTTGCTGTATTGATTTGCTAATGAGAGCACTTCTCTGTTCTTCTGTGTGCTGCTTGTTTGACACCTTGGCAGAGCTCAGGATCCAGGGGGATTTGGAGGTGACAGCTAGCCTCAACAGGACTGTTTCTAATTTATTATACCTGAAATTCCATGTCTGAGTTTGCCTGAAATATTCTTTTTCTTTTTTTCTGAAGAATCTGTATTTTCTCATTTTTCTTTGCTTTCTGATAGGGAAGAAGTGAAGTTGAAAGAAAAGATGGAATCATTTGCAGAGCATCAGTTGTCTAAATTAGGAAAATACACCTTCTCTGCCTAGCTGCATTTAGCAACAAGACAATGCACATCAAATTAGTGCTCACTTAGCAGAAATCATTTTAATATTTCTACCTTTCAAGCCTCCAAAATGGTGTTTTATGTAGAGATAGAAGCTCTTGTCTCTTCATCCCTTCATCTTCAGGAAAGCATTCTGTGATACTCTTTGACACCCTTTATTATTATTAAGGGGATGCCTTGGTTGAAATGCCTGAGTAAAAGGGGAGGAAATCTTTGAGACAGCAAGTTATGGACAAGTAAGCCTTGTGATAGAAATGGTTGTTGCAAACCTCTATTTGCACAATAGAAGCATAGAAGTTGAGGCTTCTATATACTTTTTGAAGAAAATACATGTTTTTAAAACCAAATCCATTTGTAAGCTTTTCTTTCAACTATATTTGACATTTTTTTGTCATAAAACAATTGCAGAGTTAACATTTCTAGAAAGAGAAAGTTTTCAAGAGGANCAGGAGGAGGAACTTGTTTGCAGTTCAGGTGCCAGAGCACTGGCCCAGGCTGCCCAGGAGCCTGTGGAGTCTCCTTGTCTGGAGCCATTGCAGAGCTGCCTGGACACATTGCTGTGTGAGCTGGTCTAGGTGATGCTGCTCTGGCAGGGGGGTTGCACTAGATGATCTTTCTAGGGCCCTTCCAACCCCTGACATACTGTGATTTTGTGAAGGTCTCCTATGGTTTCTCTGATGGCTGGCCATCATCTCTCACTGCCCATGGAAGAAACAAGGATGCTGCAATTTGTCATCTTCCCATTTCTAGATTTTTAAGTGGAGAGAGAGAAATGCATTTGAAGCTTTGAGTTGTTCTTCTCAAAGAGGAACAGGCTAACCTACTGTGACCCTACTCACTCATCCCTGCATTAAAACCTGAATCAAAGATTCAAGTCCAGATTAAAACCTCAATCCGAGATCAGTCTTTGTCTTGCTGCCCTCGCACAGCACCCCAGGGTGTCTTCACACCTCACTCTGCCTTTCTCCTCCTTTTTCCCTCCTACAGTTGAAGAAAAGGCAGGGATAAGTACATAGCTTACAAGCCACATGATCCTTAGTAGAGAATCCATCTGCCACTGTGCCTGACCCCATGGAAATCTCCCCTTGCCCTTAGTCTGTTCTACCAAGAGAAGGGAAGATAATCACCCACATTATGGGTACAAGACTGAGACTAAGAAAAAGCTGTTTGACAGACAGGTAAAGGAACAATTTTTCCTTAAAACACAGCAACTGTCAAAAGTCTCCCTTAGATATCCACATGCTTTTATTTTTTCTCATAGCTTCCATATTTTTGGGGCATCTGACAGTATTGCCAACCATCTCCTTCTTTATCCCTCTCTGGGAGTTGATGTGCATTCCCTATGCATTCCCTTGCTTTTTGCAAGTGGGCACAACCATAGGAAGAGCAATTGCTCCAAGTTCATGAAAAAATAAAGCTTCATCAAACTTCCTTCTCCCATTTTTGAGCACATCCCTCAGACTGTATTAAAATTAATCACTATTGCATAGTAATGACTTTTTTGGTACTACCTAGATGTACTTTTTCTGCAGCCTTCTCCCCTCTGAGGCACCTCTACTTGAAAGAGTTTAAAGAGCTGATGCAGCAGAACAGAAAAAAGTATTTCTGTGGGGAATTTAGTGCCCATTTATCATGGCTTGGCCTTCCTGGGATGGCACAGCAGTGCTTGCCACTTCCTTTGCATTCTTTCTGATCCAATGCATTTTAATAGTCCTGTAGCCAGCAGGTTTCTCAATTATCAAAGTATACACACATGTTTCTAGAGAGAAAAAAAAGTATTAGAATGAAGCAGTGCTTCCTTCAAGAAGAGAGAGGTAAGATGAAAAAAATAAGATGGTAGTAAGAGGTGGATTAGGGAATTACAGAACTAGAGCAGCCTTCTAAAATTATGGGGAGGGAAGAGATCTTTTTACTACCTCTGAACTATAAGAACATGTGTTGGAATTTTAGGAAGATTCAGGTCCCATCCCTGCTTTAAAATTTATTTCAAGTCTACTTTTTAGCAGTGACCATTCACTAAAGCTCAGGAGAGTTCTAATTCCACAGTATTTTACCTGCTCCTGCTTATGCCATAAACTTTGCTGAGTAATGAGCCACCTCTCTCATCTGCCACAGGCAGAGGATTTAGGCAATTAGCAAGGTTGAAGTAGCCTCAATAACTTCCAAAAGGAGTCACTTGTCTTTAATGTTCCCCAGAAATGCTTTTGCTCCATTGTTGCCTTGTGACCTTTACTTAGCTCCTTTATCACTCTACATGGAGATTTTTCTTCTTATTTTTACCCATACAGCTCTGCACCTTCCTGAGTAGCTATTTCAACAACTTGTGCATTCTAGATAATGACTTTTGGCATCCTATTTCTTTTTACCTATAAATATATTCCAAATGAAATTATGTAAATGGCTCAGATTGCTCCCTTGTGCCTCTATGTGTTGTTTTCTAAATGTGCTCTTTGATGGAAATTCCACTCTCTGTGATGCTCCTGTGTCTTCTACATCAACAGAAGGTGGGGATTGATTTGGGAGCTCTTTCTCTAGCATTGCAGGGGCAGTTGGAGTTTCTCATACTGCTGGAATGTAGAAGATACTGTTCTCTGAAAGGGAATTGATATGTGTCCATTACTGAAATTATAGTACAGCTATTAAACTTCCTTTTTGCCTGTAAGTGTGAAGCAGAAAAAGCTGTCCAGTTGCTTGTTTTGTTTGATTAAACAAGCAGTATTTTTCTCTTACCTGAATCTAAAGGAAAAGGAAAATATTTGTAGTAGTAGATTCCATTAAGCCTTGTGTTGCTGGAGGGTTATTTTGGGGCTGACTATGAAAGTAAGTCCAGAATAAAGAATTACATGGAAAGAATAGAGATAAACACCTTTTATAGATTAGCTTGGAGAATTATTTTATTCTATTTTTTT
>VWZO01010595.1:0-49975 GCA_013396975.1 Bucco capensis | reverse complement strand
TGTGTATATATGTGTGTATGTGTGTGTGTGTATATATGTGTGTATGTGTGTGTGTGTATATATGTGTGTATGTGTGTGTGTGTATATATGTGTGTATGTGTGTGTGTGTATATATGTGTGTATGTGTGTGTGTGTATATATGTGTGTATGTGTGTGTGTGTATATATGTGTGTATGTGTGTGTGTGTATATATGTGTGTATGTGTGTGTGTGTATATATGTGTGTATGTGTGTGTGTGTATATATGTGTGTATGTGTGTGTGTGTATATATGTGTGTATGTGTGTGTGTGTATATATGTGTGTATGTGTGTGTGTGTATATATGTGTGTATGTGTGTGTGTGTATATATGTGTGTATGTGTGTGTGTGTATATATGTGTGTATGTGTGTGTGTGTATATATGTGTGTATGTGTGTGTGTGTATATATGTGTGTATGTGTGTGTGTGTATATATGTGTGTATGTGTGTGTGTGTATATATGTGTGTATGTGTGTGTGTGTATATATGTGTGTATGTGTGTGTGTGTATATATGTGTGTATGTGTGTGTGTGTATATATGTGTGTATGTGTGTGTGTGTATATATGTGTGTATGTGTGTGTGTGTATATATGTGTGTATGTGTGTGTGTGTATATATGTGTGTATGTGTGTGTGTGTATATATGTGTATATATACATAAACTGGAATGTAAAGTTTCTCTCTTTCACATGGTATCCTTTAAGGCTGTGATTCTGGGATTTCAGGAAGAGAACATCCCACACAAAGCTCTGTCTAAGGATACCTTCAAGGTAGTAAGATGCTTTTAAGCATAGAAATCAGTGTTCTTTCTTGCATGACAAATTTGATCCTGTGTAGGTACCATTTACCCTGTTTGGTAGACAGTGCCCAAAAATAAAAGCAAGTCCTTGTCATAGGAGTCAGAATCTACCTTTCCAAAGTCTGAAGGCAGAAAAGCTGTGATCTGCTGTCACCAAGCAGAGTACTCTGTGGCACTGGAAATAAAGCAGAGCAGTGATGTTCCAGGTAAACACTGATAACTCTGAATGGTAAATAGCTTTTTTTTTTGTTCATTTGACTTTAGGGATTTCTTCCCCAGTGTGTTTAACAGATAAAAATTTCTGTCAAAGGAAAAGAACTGCTATCTATTTGCTGCAGGAGGATTTCTACACCCAGGCTCTTACACAAATGTGTAGGACTGCACTCTTTTGTCAGGAAGATCCCATCTCTTAAGCTGGCAAATTAAAAATGTGCACAGCAGGGATTTCTGAAACTATTTTTTTGCCTCCTTTTCTGATTTCACTGCTGGTGAGCCTCCTTTTTCTAGCCATGCCCAGCAAAGACTCTATCAAATGAAATCAGCTTCATATCCTGCAGCAGTCTCTGCAAATACAAGAAGTCACACTTCAGGTGGTAGCTGCAGAGCTGGGGCTTTGATTTATTGTTCTTCTTGTGCTTTATATAAGATGATAGTGAAAGCATGTGGAAATCCTCTCTGATGCCCATGCTTGTGTGAGACCATTATCTATGCTTTCTAAACCTCATCTTTGATAAGAGGTCCAATCTATCCAGTTATTGTGCAGAAAAGTCCATGAAACAGAGTCAAGTCTGCTCATGTAGATTCATTCAGTGCTTCACTTAAATGCTTTTCTTGATCTCAATCACAGAGTTAGAAAAAAAGCCTAGTGAAGATGACAAGAGCAGGAATCAGCCCTTGTGCTTCCCAGCTGCAGCTCCTTTGTAAGTAGAGGCAATTCCTCTCCTTCCCTTTCCTCCACCACATCTCTGGATTCAGCTGAGGGGAAAGCTCTATGCAGCACACATTGTGTGCCAGAGTTTTTTGGAGTGTGCTTTTCAGTCCTTAGCAATTGAGAGGAAAATAGTTACAATTTTAACTCTTCCACTTCTTCTCTCCTGCCAGGAGGAAGGAAAACCTTCAGGAAAATAGAGATGTTTCAGTCACTAGTGTTCTTTAATCAGTGCAGTGGAAGAACACAGTCACTTATATTCATTACCTACGAAAAGATCAAACTTAAATGAAACTCTTTTGTCATTCTAAGTATTCTCTTTTTTTATTTTTGAGAACTCAATAACTTCCTTATGTCTGTATATGTAAAAAAAATACATACANGTAACATATATGTGTGTGTTACATATATGTGTGTGTTACATATATATGTTATAAAAATACATATGTGTAACACACATATAAAAGGATACATATGTAATACATATATGTGTGTATATATATGTAATATATATATGTGTGTATATATATGAGTATGTATATGAGTATATATATATGTATATGAGTATTTATATGAGTATATATATATGTACATGAGTATGTATATGAGTATATATATATATATGTACACATATATCTAATATATGTATATATGAGTTTCAGTGCTTTTTCTGGCCTTACATTTTTTTCAGCTTTCACCATTAGTAAACCAGGTTATTACTATGTTGAAAAGATATTACTGCAGGTATTCCCTTGAATTATGAAGAAGTTTTTGATTCCTATTTTTCCTCTCTATTTCCAAAGGTAGCCCAAACTAAGAAGAGCCATTTCACACAGTTGGATGCCTGAAGCCTCCATGACAGCCAGAAGCAGCTAGCCATGGAGCAGGAGAGATTGCTCCCAGCACAAGTTCCTCTGCCTCTGAGGGAGTCACTGTTCTCCGCAGGTCAGACCCCACATGTAATGCAAGTCAACAAGACAAAATTGCATTAGGAGAAAAGAAATGGTTTGGCTCATTCAGTGAATACTTAGAATAACAAACTGTCACAAAGTGGAATCAATTTTCGTGTGATCGTTGCTTTGACCTTCATTTAAGATTAATTTGCAACTAATAATTCACTGTGTTCTAAGTCTCATTGCATTTACTGCTTTCATGAATCTTCTGTAGTCTTTCCCCCTCCCCCCCCCCCTTTTTTTTTTCTGCTCTCTTGCTGGTGTTTGAGTGCCCAGAGGATAGAGAAGCTTGGGATGGTGCCAGGTGATCTGGACTAATTCCAGGCCAGAGGAACATCTCTTCAGCTATCCCTCTGCCTCACCCCATATGCCTTAAACAGGAAGGCAAATATTAACAATCCTAGAATCCTAGACTGGTTAGGGTTGGAAGGGACCTCTGGAGCTCATCTAGTCCAACCCCCCTGCGGTGGCCAGGGACATCCCCAACTAGAGCAGCTTGCCCAGAGCCCTGGCAAGCCTCACCTGCAATGCCTCCAGGGATGGCAACTCAACCACCTCCCTGGGCAACCTGGGCCAGTGTTCCACCACCCTCGTGGGGAGCAACTTCTTTCTAATGTCCAGTTTAAATCTACTCCTCTCCAGTTTAAAACCATTGCCCCTTGTCCTTTCCCTGCAGGCCTTTGCAAACAGGCCCTCTGCAGCCTGCTTGCAAGTTCCCTTTAAGTACTGGAAAGTCAATAGAAGTGCTGATTTTACTTTATTTTTATTTTAAAATAATAATGTTCATAACTTCTTTTGTCCATAACTGTCCAGTACTATGTAAGCAATTTGCATGATTTCTTCAACCAAATGTGCTTATTGCCAGACATTCTTTTTAACCTAGCTGTTTAATTTATTTTAAATATTTCTTTCAAGAAGAGATTTATGAATTTGAGGCAAGATTGGCAGGTAAAGATAGGAAAATGTGATATATTTTTCCTGTTTTGAACTCTTGACATGGTAAGAGTCTAAGCATCCCTGCCAGTAATCTGGTTAATGCCAAAATTATGGAGACAGTTTAAGAACACACCAAGTTTTGACCTTGCTTGGAACTTGTCCCATACCGTGTGTTTTCAGTACTTTTACAAAACCATGAAAGTTGATCCAAATTCATTTCTAAATGAACTGCCAAATACCTGAGCAGAAATGACAAAATGCACAAATGAAGTACATTATCATAATGGAATTTTATTGCCTGAGGAATAATGAAGGGAGAAAATCAGAATGACCTTTCAGTTGATGGTTATTTTGTGACTTTGACTTTTTCTTTCCTTTTTTCCTTTTGACTCTAGCAAATGAGTGTATTACTGTGTAATCTCATCAGTGTGATTGCAGTTGTGTTCTTAACAGCAGTGCTGCTTTTGGCACTGTATAAGATAATCTGTAATTTTGGACTGTAAATCTTTTCCATATGTCTGAATGGGAGCTAAAAGGAGAATATGCAAACACAGGCATTCAATGTATGTAATTATTCTCTAAGTAGCAATAGGAAACATAGCATGGCAGCAGCTAAGGTAATGGAAAAATGGAAGCTGGTAACAAGACCCATAAATGAGAGAAGGCTCATCCCTTTGAGAATTCCATTTAAATAATCTTCCAGTTCCTCCTTTCTTTTCCACTGCATATAAACCACTGTTTACCTAGGTGATTATGGTCCCCATAATCTCCCTTAATTTAAAGCAAACTGAGATAACTCCAACTACCAGACCATCAAAAGCAGTTGTAGTAGAATGAATCTAAGCCTGGTGTTAGAGAGGAAAACTTACTTTATCTCTTGAAACAACACAGTAAAAGTTTGTCAGGAAAATCAACACTTAGCAGAAAATATGTTTTGCATTACAGCTGCAATAACATTAAGCACTTTTTCTAGTGATTTTTTTTTTTCATACCAAGAGATTAAAAAAAAGAAAAAAATAGTAATAATCTATTTCTTCTATAATCTGTCAATTATGTATTGGTGTCACTTATGTAAAGTTAAGAGAAGTACATAAACTTGTGATCTTCTCTTCATTTCAGATGTTTTTCTCAGATTGTTCATACCTTTAATCTTTTTTCTTTAAAAAGCTTCTTGTGTAATTCTGTGAGCCTAAGCCATTTGCCCTTTTCTGAATCTACTTTGAACTTTAGCTTTGCTCTGGGAATACATTGCTGCTTCCATGCCTACCTGTGGCTGAGGAAGGTTTGGTTTCTATCAGATTTGATCCATTACTTGTTTTGGACCATGGTCATTGAGGTTAACTGTTCTCCTTCCTTGTTTGACCTCTGTGCTAAACTCCATTTTACAATGTGATGATTACATATATCAAAAGTTTGTATTACAGGCAGTTTTCATCACATCAGTGTCTTAACCCTAACCTTAGACTTTAGTAAGGGGTAAACACTAAGCAGCACATTTGCAAAACAACTTTTCTTGGCAAAGATATTCTCACACAGTTATAATTAACTCTGTAAGTAATTATATTGATATTGAGTAAGACTATCTGGTTTATTGTGCAATTCAGCTTGGCATTTGACTAGCTTGTTTATAAACAATGAGGCTGGGGACATGCCAGGACATTAATTTTATACTAAGAGATCTTTTTTGCATTTTTCAGTCCCTTTCCTCTCAATTATTACAGCTCTGGATGAAGAAGCAAGCCAAATACTCATTTGTTTCATTAGTGTTGGAAAGAAAATGGAAGTGTCTCTGCTTAGCAGCACATTAGACTAAGAGACAAAAATGGGGCCAAATACCTTTATTTTCTGAATATTAAAGACAAAAGCCAAATCAAAACACAAAACAAATCCTGTCTTAGCCTGGAAACAAAGTAAAGTGAGAAGTTCCTAGGCACAAGATGTGTTTGCTAGAGAAGCAGCCCAGGCTCTCCTGGCTCTGACCTGGTGGAGATTGGGAGGCACTCACCTAGCTTTGTCTCTATGTGGCTGGACATAGAGTCTGCAGAGCAGGTTATGCTTTCATTTGGTCTGAGACCTGTCTGAGGTTGTGGCAGGTGAAAGGAAATTAGTGACAAAATCTCTTCCTCCAGTCTGTTTGCCAAGATGGTTCAAGTGCTCCCCAGAAGTGATGAGGACCTGCAGCAAAGGCACTGGTGGGTGAATACAAACATTGGAGTATGGCAAAGCAGAACCTTTCTCCAAGGAGATGCTCAGGCCCAGGGTAGATGAAGCATGAAGTTAATCACCTGCATTAACTCCAATCTCTTTAAATTGAAATGAACAGAGACAGTTTCTAGCTTCTCTTTTTTTTAATTTGCCAAGATCACTGAAATTTCAGTCATGGTGTTAACCTGTTCACTGATCCCAGGGATGAAACACACTCAGTCTTTCAGCTCTTTTGTCATCTGTGGGGAATTTAATTTTGAGTGTTAAACTAGTGTCATGTGGTGTTTGAGCTGCCTTTGTGTCTCTGAAAGAAGGTGTTTGGATATTTTTGGTAAGATGCTAAGCTGACTACAGGGATGTTGGACTAGATGACCTTTAAAGGTGTTTGCCAATCCAAACCATTCTCTGACTCTGTGATTGTATGATTCTAAGGCTGATTTCTTTAAATGTCAGTACCATAACCACAGGATAAACACTGGACACCATCTTATGGTATCATAGCAAAGGTTTTGTGAGAGAAGTATGCACATAGAGGATTAATCATATTCCCATATCTCTTTTGCTTCCTTTTTTATCTCTAGCCATCTTCTAATTTCTGTTCTTTTGGGAAATGTGGACCTATGGGTTAGAGTCCAGTCAAATCGAGCCCTGAGATGTCTTAGTGCTCCCAGTTTCCCTCTTCTGTTCTAATTCCAGCCTGTCAGGACTTGTGCATCAATGTCAAAGTACCACTGGGTCCTTCCATGAACACATAGAAGTTCACAGGAGGCATTCAGCACTTCATGCATTGAGCTACTCTCTTTCTCTCTCCTGCCCTTCCAACTTTTCTATCTGCTTTAACCTATGTGCTCATAATAAAGAGAAATAATGCTCCCAAAGTGAAACAGGGTCGGAAGGATAGATTAAAGGTGGACATGTTTAACCTCTTGCAATAGTCAGTAAATTTAGGTATAAATCCCTTTTTTCTTTTTTTANGAGAAATAATGCTCCCAAAGTGAAACAGGGTCCGAAGGATATCTTGCAATAGTCAGTAAATTTAGGTATAAACCCCTTTTTTCTTTTTTTGATAGCCATCAGTGCAGAGCCCACTTTAGCACATGCTTAATGCTAAACACACGTGTAGCATAAGAATTGTCTCTAGGCTGCAAGCAAAGATTTCTGTGTTCCACAGCTTGTTTACACATGCTCACTTCAGCTGAGGCTGACCCCTGGGGTTTTATTTGGGAAATCTGCTTCTTTGTTCCCTGGTGCAACTGTGGAGTGCTTTATGTCTGTGCCTGCATTTTTCATGCTCTAACAAACACAGGCAGAAAGGAAAGTTGTGAGACACAGTTATTGGAATACATATGGATGTATAAATGTAAACTCTAATACTCACATTTTTATTTCAAAATATAAAATAAATCACTGAATTAATGGGGTAGTGCTGGTGCCAAAATGCAGCAACCTCTTTTGTCGCAAGCATTTCTAATGCTTTGCTGCTGCTGGATTAAAACATACAATGGAATTCTCTTGAGGTTTTTCATAGTGTCCCCAGAGGATTGTTAGTGGTTTGGTATAATGCTGAACAAGACTTGTGCTCTAGATCCTTCCCCAGCTTTGTTGCTCCAGTACCTCAGTGTCCTTCTTGGAGTGAGGAGCCTAAAACTGAACCCAGGAATTTCATAGAATCATAGAACTTAAAGCTCATCTAGTTCCAACCCCCCTGCCATGGGAAGGGATGCCACACACTAGATTAGGTTGCTCAGGGCCACATCCAGCCTGGCCTTGAACACTGCCAGGGATGGAGCATCCACAACCTCTCTGGGCAACCTGTGCCCAGAACTTCCTTCTAATTTCCTGTCTGAATTTCCCCTTCTTCAGCTTGTAACTATTCCCCCTTGTCCTACTCCAATCTGACCAGCTGAAAAGTCTCTCCCCTTCTATCTTATAATCCCCCTTTAGGTCCTGAAAGGCTGCTATAAGATCCCCTCAAATCCTTCTCTTTTCCAGGCTGAACAACCCCAACTCCCTCAGTCTATCCTCATATAATTTAGGTGTGGCATTCCTAGAGCACATTCCAGGAGGACAATCCCTGCCTGCATCCTGCTGATTACACTATTTCTGATCCAAGCCAGGATACTGTTGGCCTTCTTGGCCACCTGTGCACACTGCTGGCTCATCTTCAGCCACTGTCAACCACCACCCCCACGTCCCTTTTCCACAGTGCAGCTTTGCAGCCACTCTGCCCCAAGCCTATAGAGTTCCATGAGGTTGTTGTGATCCACTGTGCTTCTGCAGCACTGAAAAGCTACAAAGCTGTGAGCAGTGGCTTCANCCCTGGAGCTTCATTTGCCAAGCCTAGCCACACATACACTCAGAGCCATTCTGTGGTTCAAAGGTTGATCTCCTCCTGCATGATTTCTTGTGTAGCAGGTGGCTCACAGGCAGCTGCTTTCCACTGTCCAGCTCTCACAGCAGGCAAACTTATTAAAGGAGACAATTGAGGGTTTGTTATGGCTGTTAAATAGAAATACACAGAGCACAGCTCAATAAAATAAAGGGCAGGAGAGGAAGTGAGGAGGGCAGGGGAGAGCCAGCTACAATGGAATAAATGACTTCCTTTGCTCTGAAATGAAAAGAGGATCTGGATGCTCTGAAATGATCAGCACACAATGCACTGCTGAAGGGAGTGCTGCCTCAGGAAACCATTTCTCTTTGCTGTACCATCAGGCACTGCTTCTTAAAAAAAAAATGTGGGGAAGATATTATCAATATGGTCAAATAACCATGGAAAAAGAATTATCCCTGGACTGCATTTTTTAACGATTATTTTGTAAGAGGAGAAACAACAGATTAACCACAGTTAATTCTTGTATCTGTTTCTTTTGTATACTCAGTTACTGTTTTGCAGTGTGTTAGTACAGTTCCTTTCTTCCCTGAAGGATAAACTGTACATGAATAGGTCATGTGCAGTCCCTCATTCCTATAATTAGGTTTATTTGATTACCCACTCAGCAGAAGTGTCAAAGCCATGCCAAACAGTGATGATCTTCACATGTCTCATTATACCTTCATATATACTTGAATTTAACCAGTGCCCTTGACTAATAGAAATTGTGATTCTTATTATAAGTACCATTGGTTGTATATTTTTGGTTTTTAAGCATGTTCATTAGATTAAGTAGCTGCATCTCAGCCTAAGAGTTAACTCTTAAGTTACTAATGTTTTATTTGTGGCTAGGGTGTTTATTTTATTAGATTACTGGTAGAGTTAGAAAGACAGACAAGCTCTAATGCAAGGAAACATTACTTTTGAATTTAAAGAGAAGCTTCATATTTCAAAGCTAAGTACACACAACAATAGTGTCTTAAAATTAAATTAGATACATATCAGGTCCTCCCTGAGAGAACAATTGAAGCAGAAAGGGATATTAAATGAGGAAAGGGAAGGAAAAAAAATGCGGTTGTAATTTCTCTGAGAAGAAATAAACCAACATATAACATAGAAATATGACTTTAATGTGCCATAAAACCATTATCATACTGTAGTCATTTAGTCTTTGGTGTTTAAGAGAGTAAGGAATTATCTTTCTTGGGTTTGTTCCACTATTGTTGTTCTGGTATATCTCATTTGTTGCTTTTTAACCACCATCTCTGCTGTTCATAAATACTTGAGAAGTGCCATTGTCAGGGTACAGGATATTGTAACTGTGAAAGAATGTTTCTGTAACATGAAAATTAGCTTCTTATTAATCTCTTTAGTGTGCATCTTGGAAAGCCAAATATAATGTAAATAGTGGAATTAACAATGATACCATTTATATTGTTACTTACAAGATAGAGGTAGGTAAAGTAGATTCTTTCCTACAGTGAAAGTATTGATCAATTATTGATCAGGGTTTTTTGATTCAATTGGTAATAACTGGAAAATGAGGTGTGTACTCCTTATTGTCATTAAGATAACTGGAGTAACAATCCAAATCTACACTCTTGCTATTCTTTATTTCAGCTGCCACACTCAGTGCTTCTAGACTAAGCCTTTCATGCAATGCTTTTTCTTTTCTTCTTTCTCCAACAAGAACTCTAGCATTTTAGCTTCTTCTTTTATTTGGTAATAGGACTTTTATGTAAGCCATTGTGATTTTAGACTTTCTCCTGGCTTCTACCTTCTTTTGAGATGTTGAATCTCTTCCTGCAGTTTGTTTTGGGTTTGTTGTTTTTTCTATTGTTTTCTCCTCCTGTCCCAGCCAGGTAAGTCAGTCATGAATAAAATCTTTAATAGTATATGTATTTCTCAGAAGCCTAGGTGACTTCAGTGCTTAGGAGAATCCATTTCCCTGGTGCAGGCAGAGAGCAAGGCTGCTTTGCCCTTTAGCTGTGCCCATTTGAGGAAGAAGCAGAACTACTCCAAGGTGTTTGGCTCGATGAACTCAAGCACTGCTGAGAGAGCTGCATGCCTCTTCCCACAAGCCAGGGAGTTACCTCTGAAACTTGCAATCCTTAGCTTTCAAGCTGTCTCATTAGCTCAGTTCTCCCCTTAATGACATTATCTCATCCTTCTGCATGCAGTACAGTTACTCATAAATCATTCATTTCCAACTGTCACTAGCAACTGCTGCTTCTGCTTCTGAGTCTTCCTGGGCAAGTTTGCATTTGCTTTGCATCACCCCTGGGATGTTGAGTGCATTTGGAAATGTATCCTTCAGGGCCCTTCTTGAAGATCCAGATTGATTTCAAGCTTCCTGTGAACTGCTATGCAACATTATGAATGGATGGCATGCATCACTGACACTGGGGCTGCCTGCTATGCTTTTAACATTCAAAATGTACTTTGAATCCTAGACATTGCACATAAAATAAGTTTTCATAACCTTAGGATATTTTTCCTTCACTCTTTCTCTCTCTCAGGCATGCTTTCCATATTGTTTCACCATGCTATCTCATCACTGTCTTGACTGAATCCTTGGAGTATTTCCCTGTGTAAGTATCAAGTGCCAAAGCTGAGATTAGTGGCTACTAATATTGTCTTTTTCATGACTGAAACCATTATCATATTTCAGTGAGAGAGAGCAGGAATGGATCAGCTCCTGGTGTATATCTACAGGAATTTATCTAGAAGAGAAGATGAAAGAACTGTGCTTAGATAGCTTTGATTTAAATGGATAACTGGTTTTTTTTGAAAAGAAAGTTGTGACCAAACCTTCTTTTAATGCTTTTAGGATATCTAGATGCATTTTGGAAGACTCCTTAAAGGAGTTTTGCCACCTTAAAAACTGGGAAAGTCTTATTTCATGAAGGAAAACCATAATTTATGTATTGGTTTCCAGCTCTTGAAGGTTTGCTAGCTAATTAGGCTTCACTTTTCAGTACCATCATTTTTTTTCTTTCTTTCTACTTAATCATATGTTTTTATCAGGACTTCACAGAATTTTTGGATCATGCTGTTTCATCCTTTCATGTCTCATTCTCAGAAGAGGATATTACTTTATGGCAGCACACTATCATTAACCTCTTTTATGTAATGGTTGACATTCAGAAGCAGTATCAGTTAGAAATTTTGATTTTTGACTCTGCCAAAATATTCAAGCTTGGATGTATAAAGTTGGGTTTTCTCAATCTGTAGCTGAAATTTCCTGATCAAAGCAACCTCATTTATAGTGAGCTCAGAGTCTCTAGATATCAAGGTAATGAAATTCTTGTCTTGCCCTTATAGTAAGTAGGTAGTTTGTATGTTCTGATAAAGTCAGAACAGTAACTGCATTGCATTATTTATGAGGAAACTGCTTCACTATGCTTAATTTTTAAAATGTCACAAAACTGTGTTAGTGTCAAATTTCAGATAAAAGATGGAGCTCACCATTGATAAATATCTGCTGAAGTTTTGATGTTGGTAATCAGCAGCAGGCACGGGAGGATGGTTTGCTGATTTATGCCTTGCATTACATTCTTCTGCACTGCATTTCTCTTGTTCACAGCTAGCTGAATCCTGCTAATATAAATAATCTGACAACAGATGACTTTACTGAACAGTCTCCCCAAAATTATCATTTTTAACCCCTGACAGCAACTTCTGAAAAATGTTTTCTGCTTTTCCACAAGTCCTTAGCGCAGAAGAGCTCAGATGGACTGTCTCTTTGGCCTGTTCTGGTCCTTGTCACTTCCATAGGTTTTCCTTAGGCAAAAGTCCTGGCAGTCAGGTGAAGTCCCTGGTGACTGGAAAAAGGGAAACTGCATCTATTTTTAAAAGGGTAGCAAGGAGGACCCTGGAAACTACCAAGCTGTCAGCCTCACCTCTCTGCCTGTGAGGATCATGGATGGCAGTAGGTGTCTTCTCTCAGTTTGCCAGAGAGAGGACAAGAGGAAATGGCCTGAAGTTACACCAGGGGAGGTTGTTAGACACTGGAACAGGTTTCCCAGGGAAGTGATGGACTCACCATCCCTGGAGGTGTCATGGAACAGAATCTCCTAGAAGCTACACAAAGGCCCATGGAGGGCAGGGAGGTGATTTGAGACAGCCAGCAGGGCAAGTCCTGTCAGCCCAAGCCTTCTGTGATGGGAGTGACTGGACCAGTGGACAAGGGAAGAGCTATGGATGTCATCTGTCTGGATTTCTGTAAGGTCTTTGACATGATTCCCCACACCATCCTTCTCTCCAAATTGGAAAGAGAAGGATGTGATGGGTGAACAGTTTGGTGGATAAGGAATTGCTTGGGTGGTTCCATCCAGAGGGTGGTGGTCAATGGCTCCATGTCTAGATGGGAATGGTGACGAGTGGTGTCCCTTAGGGACTGAGAGCCACGTTGTTTAATATCTTCTTCAGTGACACAGACAGGGGGATTGAGCACAACCTCAGCAAGTGTGCAGATGACACCAAGCCAAGTGGTGTGGGTGACATGCTGGAGGGACAGAATGCCAGCTAAAGGGACCTGGACACGCTTGGGAAGTGAACTTGTGTGAACCTCCTGGGCTTTGTCTATGCCAAGTGTAAGGTCCTGCCCTTGGGTCAGGTCACTTCTCCTTTTTGTAATCTCTGGCAGTTGGTAGCAAGCTTTGGGCATGGATGCTTCATTTCTAATAAAAGGATGAAAAGTTAAGCCAATATTTAAATGAATTGCTAGGGAATAAAGCTTCAAATGACATGTGGAGGAACAAGTGAGTCTAATATAGACCTGGTCTAGTGATTGGCATCCCTGCTTAGCGCAGGGAGGTTGGAACTGGATGACCTTTAGGGTCCCTTCCAACCTGCCCATTCTATGATTCTATAATATATAAATTCCATTTTGGTGAGATTTAAAGGAACTTCTGGGGTGTTACTCTAGAAAGTGAATCTCCTCTTTATTCTAGAAAGTAATGCTCATTAAACAGAAATTCCTAGTAATGGTTTCATTTGAAAATGAGCTGCATTTATGGAAAGCTTGTGCCAGGTTCTCTCCTCCAGCTGATTCCAGCTCTAGCTACCTAGCATAATTGCCACAAACATCTTTTATGTGTACTCTGTCATTCTCTTGCTTGATGAAAGGTAAAGAACCAAACCCCACCATATGTTCTATTAGCTTACCAAAATATGATGCTCAGCAAGGTTAGTGTAGCTTTATAGAAAACTTATATGGATCATGGGATCATAAAATGGTTTAGGTTGGAAAGGACCTTAAAGATCATCTAGTTCCAACCCCTAATATGTTGTTGCATTTTCTGAATTTATCTAATATATTTTTTTTTGGTGAAAAGATAAACAAAACAGAAAATAGCTCCCATTTACATTTCCCCATGAGGTCCTGGTAAAACAGAAGTAAGGTTGTTTTGGGCAGCTCAGTAACATCTATTCCTGACCAATGCTTATCTTTTTGGATGGATAAGTAGATCAAAAATCTCCTGTACAGGTGTACTGCAAGTGATTATGGGGAGGAAAGTATCAGCATTGCTTAGCTCACACGTCTAAAAAAATCAGTGATGTCATTAATAATCTCAAGATAAACAAGCTCAGAAAGCTTTTACCAAGTGTATTTTGGCTGCTGTGCTGCACAGTGACTTCATTTGCAATTCTAACACTACAGAACATTAACAGCAGTCTGTTTACAGCCAAATAGTGCTTAAAAGTAAAGGTTTCAGCAGAAATGTTATTGTCTTAGTATTATCTGGAGTAAAAAGAGCTTTCACATGCAATCTCTTTTCTTTAGCCTGTAGGGCAATATAAATCCCTCCACATTTCAAATTTCTTTTTTTTTGGCAGCATGAAAAAAAAAAATAACTGATAGTGAGAAAATGATTCTGTGAGTAGTAAGGAGAATGGCTGACAGCACAGCAGGGATGAAAGCAGGTGGGGATACTACATTTAGTGGATTTACCATCCTTGGAGATATTAATAAGCTATTTGGATGTGGTCTTGGGCACCCGTCTCTAGGTGGCCCTGCTTGAGCTGGGCCATTGGCCTAGGTAACCTTCAGAGGCCCCTTCCAACCTCAACCATCCTGTGAAACCAAATCCCTCTCAGTCTTATGGAGAATTCTAAAAACAAAGAATGATCGTTATTTATCACCATAGCTATTGCCTCCCAAACTTCATTTTTCCAAGTCNGTAGGTGGTGGCCATAGATGAGCCATGCTTGGGAACCATAGAAAAGAGTAGAGAGCACAATGGCTCTAGAAACACTGAGCTTTGGACTTTTCTTCAAGTGTTTATTTTTCCAGACTCTTTGATAGAGTTTCCCAAAGCACTCTATGCCTTTGCTAGCCTATTGTCTATCTCTCTGCCAATCTTACCATCCATTACTATTCATTTCATTGGCAGGAGCATAGATAAGATTGAGTTGGATTCCAGGCTCAGCTCTGCAGTTGCTGTACCAGCATCAGAAGTTCTGTTCTGAAGAGCTGACAGTGAAAGGTGCAGTGAGAGATGGCAGAAGTTCATACAGATGTACATGCACAGCAATTATAAAATGTACTTGCTTTAAAGACTTTCTTTTTGCTTTCAGAGACAGTATTTTAGACTCATTTGTTTCCTAAAATGAGAACAGCAACAAAATACAAAGGGGAGTAAGATTGCTTCTTTTCCAATGATCATAACAGGAGATTGGAAAAGATACTGAGTATTTTAGGGCTTGTGGCTCTGCAAATTCCTCACACTCACCTTTCTAACTATGAAACTGTTGTGAACTACTGTCCAAGTTATGACTGCTGTTGGTGAGATGCCTTCAGATCTTTGAGTGAGACACTAAACATTTTCATCATTCTCCTTTTGATATCCAGCATAATAAGAGTCATGTAGGTACAATGCAATAATTAAACATTCCCCCCCCAACAGAATGTAGCAGTGTTCATGAAAGAAATCCACAGGGAAACAGTTTAGTAGCTATCAGCAGTTCTTTGATCAAAAATATCTGCTTCTCATTATGCAGAGATAAATTAAGAAAGCAAGCAGAGTCACCAGAAACGATTCAGAGCCAACATTAATCAAAAGCAATCTTAAGTTTCCTCTGAATTTCTTCCAGCTGTGCTCAGTTTCAAGGCAGAGAAAGAGAGCAAAATGGTAATAATATGGTACTGAGCAAAGCAGCTCACAACATTGTTCTTATTTTCCACAGGGATGAAAGAAATATTGATTTAAAGTTTAACTAGCAAGATTTTGGGTGCTCTTTTCAACAGAGGAAAGAAATGCTCTGGAGTCTAACTAGCAAGCTCTGGGGCTCCAGAGCCTGCAGTTGGAATAAGTATCTCAGGTGGGATGTACCTACAATGAGCACCTAGTCCCACTGCCTGATCACTTCAGGGCTGACCAAATGCTAAAGAATAGTAAGGGCATTGTCTAAATGCCTCTCTAGGAAGCCTGTTCCAGGGTCTAACCACCCTCTCAGTGAAGTTATGCTTCCTAATGTCTAGTTGAAACCTCCTCTGGTGCAATTTTGAACCTTTCCCATGCATCCCATCACTGGATACCAGGGAGAAGAGATCAGCATCTGTCTCTCCCCATCCCCTCCTCAGGAAGCTGCAGAAGAGCAATGAGGTCACCCCTCAGCCTCCTTTTCTCCAAACAAGACTAGCCCAAGGTGGTCCTTAGCCATTCTCCAGAGGACATGTCTTCCAGCCCTCTCTCCAGCTTTATTGCCCTCCTCCTCTGGATGCATTTGAGTGCATTAACATCCTTTTCCAATTGTGAGGCCCAGAGCTGCATGCAGCACTCAAGGTGAGGTCACACCAATGCTGAACACAGTGGGAAGCTCTTTTTTGACCAGCTGCTCATGCAATGTTTGCTGCAGCTCCACAAGCACCATGTCTCCACAGCATGCACCATGACCAAGACTCTTTGCAGGACTGAAGCTTTGTTCCCAGCCTTGCACAGACTGCATTTCACCATATATCCAGAACCCTGCAGAAGAAATGGAAAATGAGAAGTTGAATTCCTCAGTTTTACAAAGCTGTTCTTGGACAGAGAGCAAAGTCTTCCTGAAGTAAGTACCTTCAGAAAGCTTTCTGCAAGTTTTACTTGATCACTGCTGCTTTTCTCCACTGCTTCCAGGCTTCCTTCCTCATCACATCTGAGCTATCAAAAGTCCTCTCATTCCACTGATATTTCAAAGTGCTTTATGCCTTTCTAATGTAACCACACTGACAATGTAGAAAGACCAAAAGGGGGGAAACAAAGAAAACCAATTACTCTGTGTGTACCCTTTACTCTAAACACATATTTTTCTCAATTACCTGCTTCATCTACTTCTATTATCAGTTTTTGGGAGGCAGTGTTGTCTTTTACACATTGCCTGCTGCACTGAGGACTGTTTGATTTTGCTGGTCACTGTGGGAATCACCAAAATGTCTAATATCAGCTCTGGGTGAGTACTCTGCTGACAAGGAAAAAGTTGCACTGGTTTGTTACAGAAATCTGTGGAATTTAGGATTGCTGAAGGAAGGCTAAATATCTGCCTCACTCACAATTTTTTCACATCTGTGTAAGCTTTATTATGTATAGAATCACTTTTCTAATAGTGATTACTCGTGTCTTCATGTCTAACTGTTGGTATTCCCATGGTTCTAGCTGTTTTCTGTCCGTGTTGAAAGCAGTGTCTTGAGACATTGCTGGTTTTAAACAGGAGAATGCTTCCTGAGAGAAGACAATGGTTCTCTTTTGGTTCCTGTGAGGCAGCCTATTAGCTGCTCACAGCCTTTAGAGAGTCAGCATGTGGCTTCAAATCCAGAAATGAATTATAATGTAAGATCAGAGTTATGGTCTCAGAGAAAAAACAATGTTAGTGCATTGACAGCTGTGATCAAAGCTGTTTCTAGTTCTCTCTGAGGTAAAAATCCCTAGGTGGCAATCAAAGGGTTCATGAGTAGGAATTACAGACAGAATTCATAATGGGCTTCAGCCAGACTGAGAAAAAAAAACAGTCAAAAGCTACTACAAGAAGAATGTTCTCTTGGTTAAGAACTAAGGGTCTGCAGGCTAATTTAAAATATCTTCTAATCCCAAAAGTCCAAAAAAATATGTTGTATTACAAATGATATCTACCTAAACATAGCATGTTTAATATTTTCCGTGTAGGATATTGGATTGGGAATATATATATTTTTCATATATATATATATATATGAATACATGTGTGTATATAGATACATATATATGAATACACATATATTCCTATATACAGTCATATAGGAATACACATATATTCCTATGTACACTCATATAGGAATACACATATATTCCTATGTACACTCATATAGGAATACACATATATTCCTATGTACACTCATATAGGAATACACATATATTCCTATGTACACTCATATAGGAATACACATATATTCCTATGTACACTCATATAGGAATACACATATATTCCTATGTACACTCATATAGGAATACACATATATTCCTATGTACACTCATATAGGAATACACATATATTCCTATGTACACTCATATAGGAATACACATATATTCCTATGTACACTCATATAGGAATACACATATATTCCTATGTACACTCATATAGGAATACACATATATTCCTATGTACACTCATATAGGAATACACATATATTCCTATGTACACTCATATAGGAATACACATATATTCCTATGTACACTCATATAGGAATACACATATATTCCTATGTACACTCATATAGGAATACACATATATTCCTATGTACACTCATATAGGAATACACATATATTCCTATGTACACTCATATAGGAATACACATATATTCCTATGTACACTCATATAGGAATACACATATATTCCTATGTACACTCATATAGGAATACACATATATTCCTATGTACACTCATATAGGAATACACATATATTCATATATGTACACATATATAGGAATACACATATATTCCTATATGTACACATATATAGGAATACACATATATTCCTATATGTACACATATATAGGAATACACATATATTCCTATATGTACACATATATAGGAATACACATATATTCCTATATGTACACATATATAGGAATACACATATATTCATATATGCCTTGGCTGGAACAGAGCTAGCAGATGGATTAGAGCTGATGGATGAGTTTCTTCCCACGTGATAGACAGGAGTGGAAATACAGGAATATTGTAAAGAAAAGACACCGGAAAATGTCCATTTTTGTATAACATTTTAGCATACAGCTTGGCTAGCTCCAGTTACGTTGTTTAAAACCTGTTCTTCTTTATTTTACTGTTAAATGAACATATGGCTCATCATTTCTTCTGGCTGCCATGCTACAGAGACCTATTCTAAATCACAGACTTTCCAATCCTTCCTGGAATCTTGCTCTCAGGAGAAGTCCAGTGTAGTAATTCATAGATAACTACAGCTTGGCACAACTATAACTCCCATGGAACTATAAGGAAACTATCTTCAGCTTTCCAAGTGATCTGATGGTGAAAAGGGTGAAAGCAAAATATTCTCTTTAGCTAAATACATAATTTTTACAACTCAACATCAGGATAACTCTGTCTATGTTTCCATGGCATTTTTCATCCAGAAATAACCATTTTTCTTCATTCTCTGAGCCAGCTGGAAGCCATGTGGCAGTAGTTAGCAGCACTCTGGTTTAAGTGATTGAAACCTTATTGCATTTTTATGAGGTAGAGAGGAAAAAAAAAAAAGGGGGGGGGGAACCCAAAAAGATGTAAAAGAGCCAATCTTGAGAAAATGTCAGCTCCCAGCTGCATGAGATTGGGAAGTTGCTTCACTTCTGAAGAGTTTGTTTCACTAGTGCTTATTATGGAGTTTCTGCTTCCCAAGTTCTGGCCCCAACTGTTGTCTTGAACAGGACACAGGGCTGATGAACTATTGCTGTGATCATATGAGGTGACTTGGAGGCAAGATCCTTTGGTTCTTGATGTTGTTTTGTGCAGAGCAAGCAGAACTTCAACCTGGGGCTTCCAAAGTATCCTTTCAGATGAAGCATTCCCCTCTCAGCTCAAAGCCTTTGATTTTCTGATAGTATGGTATTGTAAATCTCTCTGAAAAGTGTGATTTTTACCGTTTTAATAAGAGATTAAAAGAGTTTTAACATTTAACATCCATAGCAAAAAAAAACCACTGAAAAATACTATTTACTTCAAAAGCTATAACATCTATGGGAATTATCTGAACCTTCTAAATTTTAATTGAAAGAAAAAAGTTTCTAAAGCCTTTAATCATAAATTCAATTATGTTCAAATTAATTTAGCTTAAGGTGAGAGGTGATTATTAGTGATGTTGAATTTAATATCACCCTATTTTTGTGAGTTTTTTATGGCAGATTAAGGTGAGAGGACATTTCATTTTTATCAGTGGATTTTTAATATACTCACTCTTTTGATAGTTTATTAGGGCATTAAAATGTTAATTAAAAGTTCTGCTTTAAGAGCTTTTTCCTTGAACAACTCTTTTTATGCTTAGTTTCCTAGGAGTTGATATGTGACCCAAAAAGGGACAGCAATTTTTCTGCCATTTGAAACTACCACAAGACAAGTGCTGCAGCTAGAAAAGCATAAATATGACAGCTCCTATTTTAAAAAGACTTTTAAAAGAAACCCTTAGACATTCAACACTTAATAACAGAGCACAGCATCACTCTCACCATGCTTCTGAGCAGTCTTCTGACTTTCTAGTTCATGAACAACAATTAGAATATAGCAAAGTTTCTTTTGAGCCAATTAATGCTTTCTACAGCCTGTCAGAGGATGGAATCCTAATCCATAATTAATATTGGTAGGCTGGTAAAAATCACAGAGATAATGATTCCTGAAGCTATAACAAATAATGGTTTTGAAATTATATACTAGTAGAGATGTCCAGAATAAATAGATTCCAGTTTTATGGGTTTGAAAGATAGTTTTTCACCTTTGAAAGCATTATTGAAAACACCATCAAAATTGTTATTGAGAGCAGTTACAAAATAGAGGATTATTGTAAAATGAACTATTGGGAACCTTTTCTAAAGAAAAAAAACAATCAGTACTTTGTCATGAGGTGATAGGAGCAGAGACACTTTGTGCCTAAAAAGGTTCACTCACTTTCCTTTTGCATTTTGAAGTACAAAAGCTTATATTTAGAAAGCATAGACATCACATATGCTTTAACACTGAAAAAAAGAACAATACATGTATTAGTATTGTAGGTGACAAATGTGAATTCACATCAATGGAACTTCTGGAACAGCTTTTTGTGTTCTTTGGAGCATGTACAATATCCTGTTACACTGTATTAGTGCTTATTGTGTTATAAAATATGTAAACAAGAAAATCCATAACTCATGACAATAGGAAATGTATTTTTATGCTTCAACACTGAATAATATGCAGAAGCATGATTATAGAATTGATGGGAAGATACAAACATGCTCTAAGCATTCTTCTCCATCCAAGTTACAGGTTAGGTTGCCCAAATTCATCAGTTCTTACACTGCTGGACAAATGACACACACTTTGTAAGCAAAGCCAAGAATGTTTTGTTAATCTAATCAATATTTGGTTAGTCTAATCAAAGGTTTATTATTAATCCAGTTAAAATTACACCAACACTCCATAAAGTATCAGCTTTAAAACTGGATGTAAGGGTTGTTGTAGAAAGTAAGCACAATGTGGGGATGCTGCTGGGAGTCAAGTTGAGCCAAAGCTATCACACTGCAATTTGTTACTGCATGATGGATCTCATGGACCTCTCTCTGCTGTTTTGCAGTTCATTATCTGCAGCAATAGAGCTAAGGATCAAATTCACATGTGAAGGTATAAAAAGCATCATTTCAAGATTAGAAATGATTACATTATAACAGTGTATACAGAACTTCTACCTTTCCATGCTTCATTGACAATGATGTTCAAAACACGTGCTGGCTTGTCACATCAACGAGGTGCTGCTGTTAAATAAAGGTAGTTCCCTAATAGCTATTGTTGCTAAGCAAAACCAATTGAAACTAAGATTATACAATTGTGATTTGACAAAGGGAGAGAAAACATCACAGGCAATCACTGTTTGTATTACTCTAGGCAATCTGCTGTGAGAACAAGGAGGTAAAAGAGGATGATAGGTGATCCATATGTTTCAGGGCCTTATCTCAGACTGCCACTTAGCTCAACTGCTCTCTTGCACTCTATTTCAACCATTCTTTTATACATGTCCTTGTCAAAACAGAGAGAGTTCCAGCTGACTATTTTTCATAATAATGTTGTTATTCCCATGTTTTGATTCTTTGTGTGGTCATTCATCATCTTCACCAGCGATAACAACTGCTGCTGGCTGGCTGGCTGGCTTTTAACAGGTATCAGCTTCGATGGAACTACCTCTGATCCCCAGGCAGTGTTATTCAAGTTGACTTGTTATTTTCTGAGACATAAAAGTTATTCTTCATCCCAAATTATCTAACCTTGCCTTTGCTGCTCTAATAACTTGTATCTAAGTGTTGAGCTCCTTTGCCTGATTAAGGGAAGTGCAGTATGCATATCACTGGCATGAGCAGAATCTCAGCTTTAAAACAACATCCTAGAAGTCACCAGCTGCTTGTCCTTCAACTTGTTATTTATTGTGGTTTTACATTTTCTTTAACTGTATCATTAATCAACCAACTGATGTGCAAAAAGCAGCTTTTATTTCCTTCTAAAACAGATTGCATTTTGGGGGTATTTGCTCTTTTTTTTTGTCCTTTTAGCAGATGCTTCCTCTCTGTGTCATGGTACCTCTCTAGTTTGCTTCAGCAGCTGAAGTTAAAACTAAAAAACCCTCACTGGAGATTGGCTGAGAAGTGATGAATAAAAAGGGAAAATATTGAAATATACTTATTAGTGCATGAGGCACATTGTTTTTTATGACCTAGACTAATTAATATTGTAAATCAGTATTTATTCCCATTATGCATCTTTACAAAGAGTGGCAAGGAGAATATTGCTATGGCTGAAGCTAATCAGACTATAAATCTTTATTTATGTGATAGATATAAAAATTATATTAATTCTTAACAAGAATTGGCAGTGGAAATGCTTTTTTTTTTCAAGTGATGTTATAAATGCTTTCAGAACCACAGATGTACTAGTGGGATTTTATACTGATAAAGGTATGAAAAAGGCAGCTTGTCACCAGGTTATAAATGCCAACCTATCTCTATTTTAAAGGTCATTTAAATTTCCAGTATTTTCCTAGTTAAAGCATGATTTCCCCAAGAATACTAGCTAGCTAGTAACGAGAGAAATGACAATGATAAATCCACTTACTCTTTAGTCTCTGCTTTCCCATTTCAATAGTATGTTTTGCACATATTTTATGTATTTCAAATTAATTCTCTAGATCTACTGACATAACATCCACTGAAAAGATTGCTGCATCAGACCTTAGATAAAAGTCTCATTACACTTGATGATATATTGCCATTACTGAACTGCTCTGGCACAAAATTAGTGTCTTTTGTTTGTGATATTATAATTAACAGTAATTCATTTTATAGGGTAGCCTTTAAAGGAGAAAAATTATAAATAGTTAAGTCTTTCCAGGCTTTAAAATCATGATCCTTTTGCTTGTATTCCACACACCTCTTTACTCTGTGTCCATCATTTTCTTTCTCTTTTAGCTTCTAGTCTTAATTTCATTTTCTTTCTCAGCTTCTAGTCTTAATTTCATTTTCTTTCTCTTTCTTAGCTTCTAGTCTTAATTTCCTTTGCACTGTACAATATTCTAAGCTAGGGTAGTATGTCATTTATTACTTTACCATATTAAGATTTACCCTAATGTTTGTTGTTATACAAATAATAGCCAGCATTAATGCTAAAGAATATAACTTAATTTTGGTTACAGCTTTGCTATATGTATCATTTGTTTTTAGAGTGAATTGTTTATAAAATGAGGTCATACCAGCTTTGTGTAATGCTTTGGCACTCTTCCTGATGCTTGAACCTGTTTGTAGCTAGGTAGTGAATTGCACAGTGGGTCACAATCTGCCATTGAAAGCTCTGGGAATTGCAGGGGTTCAGTACCTTAGAATTTGGCCTGGTTAAATAGCAATTACATGTTATGGTAAATTGCTTGACAATTTTAGTTTAAATTAGAAAATAACTCCTGGGGTGGGGAGGTTACTTTCCATTAGAACATCTAATTAACAAGCAACTTACGATGTTGAACATTAAGGGTTTTTTTTTGCATCTTGTGACTTTCCAAGTCTATGTAGTGGAACTAATCACAGAATGATTATATAGGCAGAATTATTTGTTTAGCAAAATGATTTTTGTATTTAATTTCTCCGATGTATTTTTAGAAGGCAGCTAACTTTATTCTGTTGGTTGGGTTACTTGAAATCTCCATGTTATTCTGGGTTTATAATAAGATCTGATTACATTTTTGTGATGTAGATTCTAATTGCTGCCATTAATAATTACAATTGCCATCACGTTTTCAGGAGGATTGAAGAAGAGTTTATTTTAATAAGGAGATCACTGTGACTCCAGAAAGTTGGGTGTTCTATACAGACTGGATCTGCCTGACTGTGCCAGTTGTCAATGTTCTGGGCACTTCTTCCTTTCTTTCCATTAGTACTGATCCCTTCTTCATCTGCAACACATTAAGTAGAAGGAAAAGCCCAAATAAAAGCAACTGTTTTGATTATATGATCCTACATGTAGAT
Organism: Bucco capensis; assembly: GCA_013396975.1. NCBI lineage: Eukaryota > Metazoa > Chordata > Aves > Piciformes > Bucconidae > Bucco > Bucco capensis. The sequence goes on along the minus strand of VWZO01010595.1, from coordinate 26,043 downwards.
CCTCTTACTGTTGTCCTTCAGCACAGGTAGTGGTCTCTCCAAGAGAGCAATAAACCCCACCAGAAATGTCATATGACAGCTCATTGTATCACAGTGCACAGTGCTTAAAACCCATCACTTGCTACACAGTGTGGGCTCTCAAATTAAGCTGTTTAATTTTTTTGCTAGGGATGAAAAGCTAATTTAACAATTCACTGGGTTGAATAGCTTATTTTCTTCTTTATTGGACTGGATCTTTTTAGTTAGTAAGAGCTAATTCTGAATGCAAATCATTATGAACCTAGCATTAACAGGAGTAAACCAAACTCCATAAGGCCTTTGCTTAGTTTTTCCTTAAAAATGTGGCTGAACTGAAGAGCTGTTTGTCAAAATAATATATTGTAGAAGTGCTGAAAGCAAAACTTACACTGTATTAAACAATTTGAAGAAAGAGAACTTTTACAGAAATTAAATACAGAATGATGTATGAGTATAGTTTACCAAGTTTGTTTCTCAGTCCTGGGTGGTTTTGCCTACTGAAAGCCTAACACATTGCTCACAGGATCACAACCAGGATGAGTCTACCTGCCAACATCTTGAGGAGGGTGAGGGTGAAAAGACAACTGAACGTGCAACCCAAAGGTAAGAGAGAACCTTTTTACCCTGTACTAGGCAAATCTTTGAATAAATATCATTCAGCATTAAAGGCAAGATGGAAAGTTGTTTTAAAGTTGCTTAATAAGCAAACAAACACCATTTACTTCTTAGAAGTCACAGAGTGATGAAAGAAACACAGGTACAATGCAGACAGAGGAGTGTTAAATGATGGAGAAATATCACAGGAGTTAATGACTGTAGAACATAAAGGGATATTACTGGCATTTGTGCTACAGCTGTCAGTCTTTTTCTGAGTCAATACTGTATAAACAGCAGTATTTACTATATAAAAACCAGTATTTACTGCATCTTCTTTCTCTCCTTGAAGGGAAGTTTTGTATTTTACAGGAGAGACTTCAAAGGAAGCTTTTCCTTAGTTGTGTTTTCATACTTTATCCACCAGAGCATAGATTCTTTTTTTCTTCCTTTCATAGATCACTGTTGTATTAAGATTTAAAACATGAGCCAATGGTAATGGACACTTTTCTGATTGTGTTTTAATAATCCCAGCATGTGTGCTGATCTCTCCATTCAGCTCTACAAATCACATCTTAACAATAAGTTAATGGCTAAAGGAATTAAAGGCAAATTGGAATATGCTGCTGATGGTTCTGCTTCACTTGGCACTGTGCTCTTGCTTCACATGGCTTGCTCTTGGATGTCCTCAGAGCTCCATTTCATGGAGCTTAATAAAGAATCTCCATGGTATACAGACATGTGGCAAAAGTATTTTCATGTTTGGAAGATGTTAGGCTGCTTGGATTTCCAAAATACATTAAACAAGGTTTTCCTCTTCCAAGTTTTTCAGGGAAATTAGTTAAGCAGGTGGAAAAAGAAAGGGAAGAGCAGAGAATAAGAATAATTTCTCTGCATTCACAGTGGCAGTGAGTTACACTTTTGCTGTTTAACACATACATAAATGATCTGTAAAAGGGTGACAGCAAGGTGACAAAGTTTGTTGAAGATACTAAGTTATTCAGGGAAATGGAGATAACTGTGAAGAACTTCAGAAAGCCGAGTGCTTTCTTGAAAGGTGACTGGGTTTGGAATGAATCCTATGGAAGAAATGGCTAAATAGGCTAGGCTGTAGTTAAGCTGTAGGATTTGCAACAGGATGAATGGGTGCTCAGAATTTTCCAAGCTTCACAGAGCAGTTGGATCTCTTCATGGGAGAGAAATCAAATCAGAATATAAATCTCTGTGTCAGGAAGTTCCTCAACTGCAAATTATAGGAGCTTGGGATCATATTCTGGTGAAGTAACCCTTTACATTTCCTTTGTTCCAGACAAGATCTGTTAGCCATCATTGAAACAAAGCACTAGGTGGGAAGGATCTTCTGTTTGACTCATAAAGAGATTCTTGTAGTTGTTTGGATGTCAGAGATGAGGATATCACAGAACCACTCAGATTTTCAGACATTTTTTCTGTCTTTATGCCTGTATTTTTCATAGTGCTCAGAAATTAACTCAATACATTTAGTATAGCACCTCCTTGAAACAAAAAGGAGAAAAAAAGCAGCTATTTTTCCTCATTTCACTTTTACATTGTGCTGCACAGCTATAAGTCCTTGGATACTGCTAGAAAGGAAAAAGAACCTGGGAGGCAGAACATGTGTTTTGACAGATTTCATGTGCTTTTTATTTGGTTTCTCTCTCAGAGTGAATGTCTCCTAAGGATTGTAAAAGTATTTATGAACAGCTTCATTTCTGGAAACCCAGATGTCTCACTTTCACAAGTTATTCCTCTTTCCCTTGGACACTGTTTCCTCAGTCTCAGCAATGCTGAGACCTCTTATAATCCTAGAATCCTAGAATGGTTTGGGTAGGAAGGGAGCTCNTTGAGAAAGGTTAACAAGACTCCTGCTTTACCATCCCCAGGAGCATTCTTCTAGGATTTTCATACTAAAGGTTCATTCTTTACCTTTCAAGAGGAGATTTTGAAGTTTCCCTGTGCTTGTCAGACTTGCTGCTCTTAGAGAGTGTAGAAATGCTCTTTGTGTCACCCAACACTGAAATGAAGTGAGGAATTCAAACTGTGAAATGGTTTTGGCATTAGCACAAGATAGACAAGAGATAACTACAGAGAATCTTTCATTCCTGATGTCATCCAGCAGCTTTGACAGTGAAATTAACTCCTGAAGAAGAAATTGCTTTCCACAAAAAGAATTTGGTTTATCTTTGCTCAAAGAAAATGTCTTTTACTTCTTCAGAGTTGGTTTTGGGGGACTGGGGAAAGTATGGTTAGGGTTTTTTGTTGTTAGAATGTGTAGGTTTTTTTGTTTTGCTTATGTTGTTGTTTGGGTTTGGTTTTTATTTTGTTTTTTTGTTCATTTGCTTATTTTTTTTAATTTCATATGTGAAACTAAGCAAAGGCAGGAGACATTTTTAGTGTTAAGAATTCTCTAGTTGTTTCTCATATTGCTTCTTTGTGCAGTCTCACGATGAGCCAATCTACAGAAAATCCATATCTCATGGTTTCATAAGATGGGCAAGAATCCAGAAAGAATATCCCCCTCCCCCCCCAAAAAAAAGTGTTTATTTTCCAACAGGACATTTTTCTTGCAGAAGACACAGAACTTTGGTTTCTGCTAGAAGTGTTCTTAATACAGTACAATCTTAACAAGGCTTCACAGTGTCAGGAGCATTTCTCTAGGGTTCTGTTTCTTTACTTTGTTTTTGTGGGCTTTTTTTTTCAGTGTGTGAAATTGTGGTCTTTAGTTTCCCCTGCCAAAAATGATGAAAATGATGAGTATTATACTCTCCTGTAATTTTAGCACTTAAGGCTAAAGTGATCCCATACTGTTGCTGCATCTCAGCTTGGAGGGAAGAGCACCAAAAATGTTTATTTAATTATATGTAAAACCTTTCTTCCTCCTCTTTCCTCAACTTCTTAGCCTCTTTCTATTCTCTCTGCCTGACATTTACACATTTTATTTGCTTGCTTGCTTTGAGTGCTCTGCTTATTTATTTTTTCTTGCTCTGAATAATCTCTTCTATTCCTTTCTGTGACTTTCTAGTTTTCTGTTTATTTTGCTGTTCTCTCCTTCAAAATACATGCCTAATCTTCTTCAGTCTTACAACACTTTTAAAGATGAATAAGTCAAAGTGGCAATGTTATTAATTTATAACATTAAGAGATAATAACATACTTTTCAGCCATCTGCACCTTAATATGCATTATTTTCTCTATTTGCCCTGTATTTGATTCTCTAGCTTCCTTTTCTCCATCTAGCTTTTCTCCATCCCTCCTTAATGTCAGATTTATTATTAGTGTTGAAGTCTCTTTTTAGTGACGGAAGAAGAGTCTTTTAACTCTATAATAAAAATAATCATTGAAATGAAATCCAAATTTATCGCTGAGATTTACTGTACTAAAAATTGAAGACCTCTATCTCAGAATAAAAGGAGCTGGAAATAGCTTGCTGTAGTAGCAGGAAAGAAGAGATAAAATCAAATTTAGAGCTCGGCTTGCTACAAAAATGAAGACTATTTCTTTAGTTCAGAGAAGTTGTCAAAGAGAAGAAAAGCAGAATATAATTTGATGAAGCTCCATGTAATTGTGAAATGGTTGATTAATTTGTCTATTATGGAAGCTGCTCCTAGGGGTACATTTGTGAGAAGTGCTTGGCTGAGATAGTTGTAGAAGAGATATTGCTGTGGATTAGCAAATTTACTAAAGCCTGATTCATACCCAGAAGAGTAAAGTAACCTGCAGCCTTGCCATGAACTTTCAAGGGAGATAGATCAATCTGTTAGGCTCCTCATTCACCTTGCTGGGTTTTGGAGGGACTGCACATAAAAGTCTTGTCAGCTTTCCAGAAATATTGTAAGTTCAAAAGCCAAGATGAACTTAGGGTNATGCTCCACTCCTTTCAGGATCTTGCTGGCCCTGTGCTGGACTCTCTCCAGCAAAACAAGCAAGCAAACCTATCATCCATCCTCTAGACGTCTTAGAAGGCCTGAAACTGAAATTAAACCACTTTACTAAAAGGGAGAAAAAGTTTTCCATCAAAGCTGAAACCTTAAATACTACCTTGTCATCAGAGAAAGGGAGATTCATCCTCAGACACTCTAACACACAGCTCTTCCCCCCTGCAAAATTGCATCAATAGTTACATTTCTCATTTGGGATACTTTAGATGTAATTTAAATCTTCAGTTACAAAACGTCTTTCCAATTGTGAACACAAATAAAATGCATTGACATCTCCCTGAAAAAAAAAGGAGAAGAAAAAAGCTCTTTGCAAATTTCTCAGGTTTTCAAGCAGAAAGAGAAAAATAAGTGAACAAAATGGAGTTTAACTGTGTATTGGGGACTTTGAAGACTGACTTTCATTTTGCTGTTACTTCTTGCTTTCTTTGTTTCATATAACTTTTTCTAAGTGAGTAGATCTCAGTCTTCCAAAAAGTTAGAGCATTTCAATATCCATGACTAGCTTCTTTGCTGTAGAATCATTTCTAAGCTCTAAGATTTACCTTCAAGGTATGACAAGCTAAATTTTCCAGTCTTATAAACAATATAGTTTCCTTTGTTGAGGAACCAGGATGTCTGCTGTCGATTTGAGTTTCTGTTTGTAGCTGCGGAAGACCTTGAAAAAGCAAATAACATTGCACATAAAAGTATTATACTCCCCCCAAGACTGGGAGGCTCTAGCATGGGCTATTTCATGCTTAGAAGGTTACAATGCCTGGTTTCAGAATGACAATAAAAGGAAGCTTTGAGAGCTTTTCATGGAGCTGAAGGGAGCATCCAGAAGAGCACTGTTGGAAGGACAAGGTCAGGCTGCAATGTTTTTGGGGCTGTATGGAGTGAATCAGCCTTGCTGGATGTAAACTAATCTAATTGTACCTTCATATTTTTGTTTGTTTGAAAAAAAAAAATGTTTCCCCCTAATAGGTTTTTCCAGTTCAGCTGAAGGACTTGAAGGGCACAGGTGCTACTAACAAGTAAGTGTAGATCAATTTGGTTTGCTTTCAAAGAGGAAAAATGTTGGTTTGGAATGTTTTAACTCTTTGCCTGCTCTCTTCCTTCCTTCTCTTATTGTTTGTGTTTAGTGGCAACTGATTAATCTGGGTCAAAAAGTACATTTAATGTTATGAAACCAAAATTCCTTCTTTCTCTTATTGCTTGTGTTTAGTGGCAACTGATTAATCTGGGTCAAAAAGTACATTTAATGTTATGAAACCAAAATTTTCCTCACTAAGACTCTGTGTTTTTTAAAGCATACATTAAGCTAATTATTATAATGGCTGTTTAAAGAGTAACATAATTTTGGACATGAAATATATCTATTCTAACTCTCCTATTTTTCCTGTGTACATTCCCTATATTTCAGGAGCTGCCTGGTAAGGATATTAGCATTATTTTGTTATGCTGCTATGAGAATATCAGGAAGATTTCTAAAGTTCATAAGACATGAAAAATGTCCTTTTTCATGAACCAGTGCTGTAGTTTTATATTTAGAGAGTGTTATTATCCATGAAACCACAAGCATTAAAATGCTTTCAACTCAGGAAAATTAGAAAATAGCTTAGAGAAATGTCAGTCAAGTTTTGAGTTTCTAACATACTTTATGGGCATTTTGTAGACTATGTAACACATCTCTGAGCCTCAACCTGTGGCTGATACTTATGGTGGAAGATGTAACTGCTGATACATGACTAAGACCAGTTCTAATGTGTCTTTTTGTAGTTCACTGTTAGCACCTTAAGGATTTAGACTGAAAATCAATGTTATAATACTGCAGTTGTGTCTAAGGAACACTAATTTTATAGTACTTAGAGTTTATAATTCAGATTTAGTGTAGTTCCTAATAACTTTCATGTTTCCATTGTGACTATGGTTAAGGAATTTCACAGATTAAAGCAAAATTAGGGAAAGATATAATTTTAAACCACTTAAACTCCCTTAATCCTCCTTATAGTCAATTGTCACTGTCTGTGTTGTCAGACTTAGCTAAGTGTGGATTAAAAATATTATTGGGGTTTATTCTTTACTGATATGCCAGCCAAAGCATAGAGTATAAGTAGGACAGGACAGTGCAGCATGTGTAGTTGTGGCACTTCAGGCCATGGTTTAGTGGCATGGTGATGATAGGTTGATGGTTGGACTTGATGATCTTAGAGGTTTTTTCCAGCCATAATGATTTTATAAAGTTAAATGTAGCAACTAAACTGATATACAAAAATGAAATCAGTTTTATGGCTTAATTGTTTCAGTAAAGTTTTCTGTGAGCAGTGGAACTCTTTCTGCAAATGTCTTTGAAGATACCATTTCCATTAATCATGTAGTAGCTTTTAATAGAGTGAATTTATTAAAGGAATATTTGACAATGTAATAGATCTCATGCTATGTAAAAATTCAATTTTCCTTAGTCAGCAACAACTGTAAGTGCTGAGAGCACTTCATCTAGCCCATAGACACTTGAAAAAAGCCAAACAGATCTTTCATCTACCTTAGAATCTCAGTCAAAACAGATCTTTCATCTACCTTAGAATCTCAGTGTGAGAACTTAATGTGAAACTCCCATCTGGAAATTACTAGGCCAGATGGTTATATAAATCCCAGCAGAAAGTATACATCTGTCACTTTTTTGCATAACTGGTTCTATTTGAAGAAGGATTTATTTAATCAGCTTGGCAGATCATTTAGTCTGTCATTGCCATCAGCCTGGAGTCTTTAGCTCTCTTTGTAGCAAGTCCTCTTACATTGGTAGAATGCAGTGGAGGTAATCACTTCACTAACCAGATGCAGGAAGACTCTTGACTTGAACTGTTTCATGCATCATGGCCAGGCTTCGTGAACGCAGCTCCAGGGAGGGCTCCATCCACGCTCTTCCCAAGTGCTTTTTCCAAGCGCTGCTGGCTGCAAAGGCCAATTTGGGACAGACAAGAGCAGTTGCAAAAGGCACAGCACAAGGACTCCTCAGGAGGTAGAAGCTGCAAGACACGATTCTTTCCAAGCTGTCTTTTCTCCTCCAGAGTGATCCTGCGTGCCTGCTCCAAACCATGGGCGGCATTCAAACTAGTGTGTGTGCAGAGCTGCTGAGTGGAGGCCAGAGGAGAGCAGTTCAGGGCAGCAATATGGCCAAGGCTGAGCTGTTGGTTCAGGGAGTCCTTGCATCTCCTCTTCGGGGCTCCTCTCTTGCCACAGCCAGGGGCAAGTTGCCCCTAGAGCATGAGCTTAGGCAGGCAGGAGTTCTTCATCCTGGAGCCGTGAGCTGCCCAACGCAGCTGCGTTCTCAGCAGCATGGCCTCAAGGCTTGGAATTGCTGCTTGTTCTAGGACACACGGATTAGTCCCAGCATGTGTCCAATGGATGGTTAGGATTGTCCGGAGACAGCGCTGCTGGAAGCGCTCCAAGAGTCGTAGGTGGTGGCCATAGATGAGCCAGGATTGGGAACCATAGAAAAGAGTAGACAGCACAATGGCTCTAGAAACACTGAGCTTTGGACTTTTCTTCAAGTGTTTATTTCTCCAGACTCTTTGATAGAGTTTTCCCAAAGCACTCTATGCCTTTGCTAGCCTATTGTCTATCTCTCTGTCAATCTTACCATCCGAGGAGATGAGGCTGCCTAGGGAATTAAACTGTTGGACTGATTTAAGCTCTGAATCGCCAATGATGATATGAGGATGATGAAAAACTTCCTGAGGTGCAGGTTGATATAAAACTTCTGTTTTATATTCTTCTGTTTCATGCAGAAGCATGATGAAGGACAGATGAATATAACTGAGCAAAACTCTTTAGTAAAGACTCTTACTATCAGATCTACCTAGATTAAGAACCTACCTGTCATACCTCTTCTCTCCATCATGTAAGGACACTACCTAGAAAAAGCTTTAGCAGGGTAGTGGAAATAAGCAAACTTATTTATTGGAAAGATACTTTATACTTCTATGCTAGCTCATTTATTCAAAGGAACAAAAATGACTTCTGAATCCAAAGTCTAGTATTAAAAAAAGATAAATGGCAATATAGAATCAACTGAACAAATGTAAGTATAAATTTAATAGAAGACTAAAACCTGTGCATAGATTGAATACTCCATTTTTTTAAATCAGTGGTGACTGTGTAATCTTTCTATCCATAACCTGTGAGCCATCAACATTGCACAAGAATATTGAAATTAGTGTTTTAATTTTATTCTCTCTTAAGATAATTTTAGGGATGTCAGTGCAGTAAGAGAGAGTAGTCTCCCAGGATCAAAATCTGCATTAAATGTCCCTAAAACTTCCTAAGGAATTCTGAGAGAGCTTCTCAGTGGCTTGATTTTTAGNATCTGCATTAAATGTCCCTAAAACTTCCTAAGAGCTTCTCAGTAGCGTGATTTTACAAGAGGCTACTCACTAGGAGCCAACAGTACACAATGTACTATGGATAATGGATGCAAATTATATCATGTATATGTGAATTACCTAGTTTATTTTCACAAACAGGTTTCAATTGTAAAAATTGGCATTTACTATTACAAATTTTTTAAGGAGACTCTCCTGTTAGGAGAGGGAAATAGCTAACTATAAATTATTTGATGTAATTGTAACTCTTCCATTTATTGCCATACAAAGTAGCCTTTTTAATGACAGAACTTTTAACCTGGAAACAGAGCCAAGCTTTCAAATTATTTTCGTCCTTAATTCATTTGTTCTCATCTGATGAAAATGCAGTAAATCAGTTCTGGGTACATTTTACTAATCTGAGTAAACAGAATGAGCCAGCAAGTAGAAAATTAAGAGCAAATCCATTATTTTCAGGACATTAGTTAAAATGGCACATGCAAATAAAAAAAAAAAGTTCATCTGAAGCTGTTAATAATAAATTAAAGAGTTCAAATGATCAGGTTTGATGCAGTGGCAAATGACAGGGGACAGTTTTCTGGCTTAGGCATGGTGTTCAGTATTGTTATTTTTTTTAATTAAAGATATGAGGAGATGTTCTTGCTGGCCACAGACTTTGTTCATCCAGCATGATGTCCACCAGCCTATCCTAGCCTGACTTCTTGCCAAGGCAGGGAGCACACTGACAGGCAGCAATAGCTCCACTTTTGGTCTTCACAAGGTGTTGATTTTATCTGATTTCCTTATCGCATCTCCTTCCACTTCCACTCTGCTGTTATAGTTACTGGGTCCTGGGTTTATTCTTTAGTTTGCAGAGTTGTTTTGACTTAGCACTCTTGACTTAAATCCTAACATCATTTCAGAGGTGTATTTAACAATTCTGCCCTGATTCCCCCAAATTCTAGCCGAAATCATAGGAGGCACAGTGCCTCACCAGACTGCCAGAACCTGTCTATATAATTCTAGTAGGAGGGATATCTTAATACATCTGCTGTGTTTGCTTACTTGTTACCTGAGGGTGAACTTCTTTCCCTTTATCTGACCTGGACTGGTCCTGCTGTGTTCATTTCTGCTGGTTTTTAGGTATGTGATAGCAATGAAGTAGCCTGGCTTTAGGGGTTAGCTCACCCAGAAATGTGAAATGCCTTGTCATGTCATATAGCACCAGGTTTTGTAACAGAAGATTTCTGTAGATAAAGTAAAAAAAAAAACCCCACTCTCTGTCAATTGTATGAAGAGTTTTTATGCAGCTGTCTGCAGATCCATTGATAAATGCTTTTCTTATACTGTAAGTGAATATTAAATGAGCAAAGGTCTAACTAGTTGCAGATCTGTTCTATTTTTGATGAGCATTGTGAACAAAGGCTGAATGTCAGGATTGCATTAGTACATCTATTATACATGCCACCTTCTGTGGACATTGCTGATTTTACAAGGTCTTCTTGTGACAAGGTACCCTGTCATAATTTCCAGGTACCTTTGAACTCCAACAACTCATGAAGTGACTAGCTCCAGTCTCTTGCTTATCATTATGAATAACTGCTGCCAACTTAAATTCATCAGTCATAATATTTAGGTCACTGGAATATATTCTGAAGTTAGGAAATCAGTCTTGTGTTAGTTATGCATGTCATTCAGTTTCTGTTTACACAGGGCCTGACTTTTAAATATGTTTTGCTTCTCGTATGTAACTTCTGTGAGTATTAGTTTAATTCTGTATTCCTCTGGAGTAACCAAAGTTATATGCTACTGGAAATATAAGTATATATGAATGGGCCTTATCCAGAAATAGCATTAGCCCACTTTAGTTCTTTAAAGACAATGATCTCAGTGGTCTTTCTGAGCTAAAATAACTGTGTTTCCTGCTTATGCTTAAGTAAAGCAAGTTCAGGTTAATGCATTGGTTCCTGTGAGTAGGAGAATGAATGGCTCAGATGGGTAAGTTATGCAGAACAGTTTACATCAGTGAAGCATCACCATTGTTTCAGCATCACTGAAGCAAGCTTTAGCACCACTGTTGTTGAAGCACACTCTTTTTTTATCAGTAGCAGTCCAGTGTAAGCCAAGGCAAAAATCTGCAAGGCTGTCTATTCCCAACAAATGAAAGAAGACACTAATACAACTGCTCACTGAGCTGACCAGAAGTCAGAGCTGAATTTCAGTCCCTAATTATCCTCTCCTATTTTGGGGTAGCTAACCTCTGATGTTTCCTTTCAGATCTGTTATTAACTGTGACTTCAATTTAGCATTCCTAATGCTGAGCTTCAGAGGCAGTGGCAGGGTTAACTGGTGGCAGCCAGCTTTCATAAGCCATGTTTCAGTAAAACAGGCATTCTGTACTTCCCATGTGCAATACATATTGCTTCTGTCATCCCAGGTCTCTTATTTCTGTGGCTTGTCCTGACTCCTCCCTTACTGAATGCAAGTGAGAAGCAGATGCTGCAAAGCACTCCTGCCATCAGCTGTGAAGGGCTTAGCTCTCCCTCCACCATTGCAAATGCAATGGGTTTATTTTGTGCAGTGGAAAGGTTATTTCTTCTAGCTGTACAGAAACATGTGTACAAGCAAGAAACAGTAAAAGGCTAAAGGCAAACAAAGAAGGAAAACAAACTCAGAGAATGCTTCCCTGCATTCCTAAACATCCAATGCATGCAAGAGTGAACTCACCCTTCACGTGCTGTGCTCTCCACTAAAGTGATATTGGCTTGCAGATGCATTAAAATGTAGTTATTAATAATCAAAGGACTTGATTGCAATGTATTGAGAACAGACTAGTGTATTTAAAGACACATTTTTCCTTTCCACACACAGCTTTCATTACACTTGATAATATTCAGCATTCCTGCCAGATAAAAATGCTGAGACTCAAATTCAGAGAGAATAAAAAAATCTCTATAAATTGCTCCTAGAATAATGTGGTTTGACCTGCACCTCATATTCTGATGTGAAACCCTTAGAAAAGAACTTCCAGACCAATTTTGTTAAATGCTGTGAAAGGTAAGAACAACACTTGCTGTGAAGTGGGAGGTAGCCATGTTCTTCTGCTAATATAAACCAGAATTTTAATCCAGATTTCAAAGCAGGAGGTCATACCTATTCTGTCAGCTCTTTTTGGGTAGTGCTTTCATTTTCCATGTTGCTGACAGTGACATCAAATACAGATCAAAGTGCAATAATTGCAAGAAAATTAAATATTAACCACAGATGTGTTACAAGCAGAAATAAAAATAATGAAAAAACAAATGAGGGCCTTGTAGTTTAAAATTGTTTTAAGGCTTGAGGCTTTCTTAAGCTTTATTTTCTGGTCTTACTAAGTACAGTGATTTATTAAGTTGTGATACTCCTTGCCTCATCTTTTCCCTAGCCTGCTTCCCTCCACTTTCTGCAGATGAACAAGCTGGAGGCTCACCTTGGGAAGGAAGGATATAGAGATGGTAAGGAGACTCTATGGAAAGAAAAACTCCTCTTACACTTTATTTTTGTCTTTGCTCTGTTATAATGCCAGCTGCAGCAAGGGGTTAAGGTATGAAAGTTTGCTTGCAGCTTGCTATGGTGTAAAGGCAATAGGGAATGGGAATCTATTGGAGAAACTCCATGAAGATTTCCCATACACATCAAGAAATAAATGGAGAGAAAAAGTGGAGCTTAAATATCTTCTGCCCTTCACTTGTGCTGTATTAAAAGCAGTGATCAAATAAAAAACTCTATCTGCAAGAGACAGAACCAGCTGGTAGAGTGCTGAGTGATTGTGCTTTTATTAATGATAGATTAGGAATATTATCATAAGGATATGATAGCTTTCCAGGAAAGCCATGCATAGAGGCATTGAGTTAATCTCTACAATGTTATGTCTTTGAAATTACAGGAGATAAAATTAAGGGTTGTGTTTAATACTGAGAGTAACTCTAGCAGATCTTCTTTTGCCTCTGTTCCTTCTGTGTACATCTTGGGAAAGGTAAGAGTTCCAAGGGGAATTGGCAGGAGCTCGTATGCTTTTGACACTGAGTTGGTGTTACTGAAGGAGTGAGCAGATCCGTGCTGTGCCTCACTGCTCTTTTCCTCAGTGCTCTTGCCTCACAAAGAGCAAACTGGCTTATCTAAGCTAGATTGAGCTGTTTTGATACTTATTAAGTTCTTCAGCTGACTGATGAGGACCTGGAAGAAGATGTCACATGTCCTTTCTTATTCCATGAAGTTGATGGAAATCCCATCACAATCTGAATATAAGGAGGAGTTGAGGAGAAGCTGGAGTGGTATGTACCTGGGGATCCTCCTGTAAGCCAGGTGTGACTAGAGAGTGCTCCTCTACCCTGCAGGGGCTGAACATCCTCCATCAAGGTAACAGTCACAACAAGATCTGACAGGATGCCTGTCCTGCAATCACTGTAATTTGTGTGTTCTTAGCTAAATCTGTTATAAATCTGTGCTTTTGTTTAGACAAATAGCCTGATGAGACAAGGATAATGAGAAAGTACTTGCTTCCATTATTTAAATGGATCATCTGCCTTCTAGTCACAACCTTGGCAAACTGAAGAGCTGAGCCACTTTTGCACATTGTGCCAGTAGGAAAAATAATCTATCTACTTGTCTTTTTCCTAATGACTTACGTTGCAGTTATCATGAATAAAGATACTGGACACTCCTGAAGATGGAAATGCTTTCTGTAATACTCTTTTTACTTATTAGGCCTGTACTTCTCTGTGCATGTGTGAAGCATATTAAACAGCATGTGGCTTTATAGGATTTATGAACAGCAAGAACTTGTGCTGGATGCCAGCTACTGAGCACATTCCTCTTTTATTAGCATTGTAAAGGATAGCTGTTACCCATTTTAATAACTTATGACTCCAGCTGCCTAGAAATAACAGTGACAACCCTGCATGTTTTTCTGTGCCTCCTCAAGTTCCTTTTCTGATGCTTTTACAGGAGGTGTGCCTTGCCTTTGTAAAATCAGTTTAGCCACTGGTACTTTTGTGTGATGTTTTATCTCTTTGGTATTTCAGATTCTATCTGATAATGTCAGCAGGCTTTTTTCCAGAGATTAGCCCAAGAGGGATTAAGAAACTGATGCTAACAATTGATAGCCCTAGCATATCCTTATACAGATAGAGGATAGAGAAGCTTCTGATGAAGCTTCAGAACAGCTTAAAAGATGAAGAGAATTTTAAAAACTGCCAGTTCAATCTTCTGCATTAAGGTGGATTAATTGTTCCTTAGTTATCATTCTTCCAATAATCAGGTATCTTTTTTTTTTTTGTCCTCTTCAGATAAAAGAACAACCTGCTAAATAGCTGATGGGAGTGCAAAGCCTTATATAATTTTGTGTGTATTCTTTCATTTTTTCAGCACAGCCCAAACTGAATGGTCATAAATGCATATTTAAATGGGAATATAAATGTACCTAAGCATATGTTGATGTGCTACTTGACTATTGGAACTTAAAGGACTTATGCCAAGCTTACACTATTATTGCACTACTTAAATACAAGACCAGCATTTGCAGCTAGATTGCACATGGCCCTCCCTTTGGCATACAAGAAATGTCTTTGTAACACATCAGAGCATTTTCAAACCTGTGCCCTGAAGCTCAGAAAATGTGATTGAGGAATGAGTTTGATGTACTAAGACCCATCATGTGGAATCTCTACCCAAGTGCCTTTACTGTCATGGTTATGTGTGTCCATATCTCCAAATGTATTCTGAGATAGCTGAGCTGATGAAGAGAGTGGAATATATTATGGAAATCAGTGATGATACTGGCAGTGATTCTGCAAGAAGATACAGGGATACATTAGTAGTTGAGTTTGTGTTAAATTAGTAATGCATTTAAGCTGTGTAGATATATATATATATAATATATAACATAATATTATATACAATATATAATAATATAGAATATATTATATAGAATATAAAGGGAATGCATGCTTCTCAGGGCCCTGTGGAAGAGTGAGTTTGTTGTGCATCTGAAAGAAAGAAGCATAGCCTTGTAAAAGTGAGAGAAACATCTTTATCTCCCCACAGCCCCAAATGTATTCAGTGTCCTCCTAGTAGGGTGTAATATTTTCTAGTAAAAAAAGAAAAAACTATCCAAAATAGAGAGCTTTTAGGTGGATTATAACACTAAACAAATTAAATTTTCATGTGATTGAGTGTATGGATTTTCTTCCCCTTTTTTCTTTCTTTGCACTCACTTGAATTTGCATAGGATATAAATCATTTTCACTTGCATTGTCTACAACTAGTCTAAATGAAAAGAAACATGTTGTTTTTACCAGTGCAAGATGATTTCATGGTTTTAAGCACAGTGTGATGCTTTTCAGTGCTCTTTTCCCTGTATTATTTTCTCTGTTAAGACATATGTTATTAGTTTCTCTTAAAAACATATGTGATAATGTGCAGCCAGAGCACAGAAATAAAAGGGAGATGATGTTATCTGGCAAGTGCCTTTATTTGTAACCATTAGGAAGAAGACATTTCCCATTGTGATCTGTATTTCCAGATGATTTCCTTTGTGTTGTAAAAGCTAGGGATGGAAAAAGAGGTTTTAGAGTCCATCTCCCTGCCATTGCAATAATTCCCTGTTGTAAACTTGGACTGGCTTATCTAATGCAGGATGGCCAGAGTAATGGAAATCTGATTATTTCACATTGAGAGGCAAATATCCAAAGTTTAATAGGCCTCACTGTTGCAAAGCACTGAACTGCTTCTGAATTTCATGCTTTTATTCAATTTGCTCCCTGATAACATGTACCCATTTGGAGAAACTTGAACTTGCTTCTTCCCTGCTATTCCTCAGTGGGAATGTTCAGACCTAAAGCACACACCTCTCATTGTTTTAGTATTCCTCATCAGTCAATCATCACAATCTATTGATTCAATAGTTATTTTATATGTAACAAGGTAACTTTGAGAAATGAATTACACTTCATTATGGCTTTAAGTATGATAAAGCAAAAACTATAATTTTCCTGCTCTATTAGGACAGATAAGATGATCCAAACACACAGTGATGAATGGCCACACATGTGGAGATGTTTCTGCATTTCCAACAGCAAAAGTAGTCAACCATCTTTACTCTCATGTAAATCAGCATCTAAACCTCTCTTGGCAATTGGCACTTTTCAGTTTCTTTTGCTGCAGTTTTCCTTGGATGGATTGGAGGGAATGGTAAATTCCTATTTGATTTGGTCTGCAGGTTTCTGAACACATTTTATTTTCTGTTTCAAATCCTTATTTCCTTGATGCTTTTCCTCTGTCCCTGTTGCAACATTTCCCACTTTAGTTGTCAGTTTCATTACTGTGTTTTCTGTTCTCCCTTGCAGAATGTAAATGAAGATGTCAAAACTGAATTTAACATGAATACTGGAAATATAGCCCATTTCAGCTTCTCCTAACTGAGTGCATTACCAATTATCATCATGCTTTTTTCAAGAGACCTTCAAGTCATTTCTCAGTTCAGTTCCTCAGGCTGATTTGATTTCAGCTAATTCTGAAGTACCCATGCAAAAAGAGACAGGTTATGCTTGTATGGTGACACTCCTGGCAGTGTGAACACACAACCCATTATTAACACAACACAATGGATTTATTCACTGTGCAAGTCACCTATTGCTAAAGGAATCTAGGACACTGGGGATGTCTCTGAGCTTTTCCCCTCAGACCATAATGCTGTATGGGCTTTCACTACCCATCTTGTGGCAAACAGAAGCTGATGAAGCAGATGTTCTGGGGATCCTCTCAAACTGCCTATTGCATAGATATATGCAACATCAGACAAGATATCTCAGCACCTCAGGTATTGCTCCATTTGACTTTGGGTTAGCTATGTTAATTTATTCATGATCAGTGATATATTTCTTTGCTAATACTGTCAATGACTTTATGGAAAGCATGCAATTACATGTCAAAATGTCATGTAAGGTAAGCAGACAAAGGTGTTGCTTTAGGCAAGTGAAGTAAATAGCACATTTTTAACTGCTATCTGCATGTGATTTTCTTGTATAAAGATTCAGACTGCTTTCTAGATTTCAAGTGAATGTGCTGCTTCTGATGGTTCATAATACTGACAGCTTGAAGATCTTCATAGCCATAGCATCCCTTTCACACACAAACAAATTTAGCTGGATATTCTTCTGTATTCGTGGCTCATATAACTATAAAATCAATTGCAATGGATTTTTAAAATGAAATCAATGGCCCAGAGGCAATTATATCAGTGCAGGTAGTATAAAAGCCACATATTTCATGTATGCAATCTGTTTCTAAACAGCTCCCGAGACACACAATGCAATGTGCATCACTCAGTGCTCCTGAGCTGAATCATCAAGTATAATGCAAAAGCTTTGAATAGGTCCTTTTTAAAAACCAATATTCTCCCTGAGAAAAGCAAATTTAGAGCTTAATTGAGAATGCATGCCTCCTCTTTTGCTTACTTAGGAGGTTTCTCTGGCCCGAAATGATAAATGTCTCTGAGTCAGCATCTCTGGAAAGAGTTGGTGTAAGGGGCCACAAGAGTGGGCAGCTCTGCAAGGGAAGGCAGAGGCTTGGCAAGTGTCTTTTTAGGGCAGAGAGACAATCCTACAGTATCTGAACAAGAATTGCAGAGCAAGTCCCACAACAGCCATCAAGCCCAGCCCCAGCTCACACAACAGCACTCTCACCTACCACACCACCTCAGAGCTGGTCTCTGGCTAAGGAAGTCAGATTCCCAGGGAAACAAGGATGTCAGACCCCCTCCATGCCCTGAGGGAAATGAGAACTGCTTAAGAAATAAATTGTGTGTGTGTTTATGTATTTGTTTCAACAGAATCTACTGCGCATTGTGTATGTTGTGCATGCATTACTCTGTCCGTATCAGAAGCCTCTTGTAACTACAAATGGTGTGAGTACTCTGCTCATTAAGCATGATCCATGTATTTGCTAAAGAGAGCAGGACTCTGAGACATACATATTGACTTTGATATCTTAATATCTACTTCAGAAGACAGGGTGAGTCCCATCACTGATGACTTCTCTCCAGAAGTAAGTATGTCTGATTTCTGGTTCTGCTATCTGACTAAAAATAAGAATCAATCATATATCTCTAAAAATATGTTGAAAAAACCTTTTTCTCATAAATTTCATTGGGAGAGAGCTCACAGAAGCAAGAACCATGATGCCTGGGAGTAGTGCAGAAATCATAGCAGGAGGACAGCCTGGAACAAAGCAGATTTGCAGCTTGACAGATAATTTCTTGTGTAGTACAAGGAGGAAGAGTTGAATTGCTAGACTTTTAAGTATTGCTATATTAAGTCAATAATGCTTATATAAACAATGTATGTGAAAGCATTGCATATTGCTTTATATAGGAACAAAGCCATGTTCTCTGCTTCTCATGGTGCACTCAAGAAGGTTCAGACTTGGCAGAGAGGTGTCAAGAAGCTGGTGGCTTGATAGAAATGAAACAGGAGGGGATTGTGCCTGTTTGTCTGGGTGAGAGAGAATCAGACTGATGAAGCTGTGAGAGAAATATAAAGGATGCAAAAGAAAGATCAAGTACTGCACAGGTATCAATTTACAGCAAGGTCTGCAAACTTTAGGGGCATGTCTGAAGATTCTGCCAGGCTCTCTCCTACAGAGAGGTATCATGCTTGGAATCTTTAGCAGAAATTGGGATGACTGGTTGTATCTGAAGAGTTATTCTAAAGCCTTTTCTAACCATTCCCTCCAAAGAACTGCTGCACCATTCTGTAAAGACTGTGAAGAGCTTTTAAAAGCAAAGCAAGGACTCAGCTCTGTAGGTAGAGAAAGCAGAAAGTTCAGACAAGTGATACTTGTTCTTTAAATATAGATTGTATGAACTTTTGCAGAGTCTGTGGACATCACAAGCAAGTGGGAGGAAAATGTGAAGTGCATTATTTAATCCTTTTTTTATATTCAGCTGTGGGAACACAACAAGTTTAATGAACCCAGAAAATCCTCTAAAAGGCGTATGAAAAAAGTGTTGTTATAGTTTTATTTTTGTTCAGTATACAAGGAAGAGTGGAAAATGAGAAATCTTAAAGTGTAGATGGCTTTAAGATGTGAGTAGCATAGAGAGCAAGGGTAGACAGAACAATGAGAAACCTTGCAGTAAAATGCTAAGGAGCAAAAAGCAGAGTAAAGACTAGGTAAAAACCAAGAGCCATAGGACTGCAGTCCCTATCACACACAGACAGCCTTGTGTCATTGCATACGTGCTGGGTTTGAGTTGTTAAAGTGTTGAATGTACACTTCTTCCACCAGAGAAAGAAAACATCTTGAATAGCTTTTATTCTGTGCTGTATGCTCTAAGGTTATAGAGGTATGCATCTAGGTTATTTTCATCTGCAAGACAGAGATGGATTAAAAATTAGGAGAGATAATCCATTGCTATCCTTCTTTCTGATTCTTCTAATATAAACCACTTACTGATATTCTGTTCCTAACAGAATATGGGTATTATTTCAAATAGGATGATAGGATAATTCAGGTCAGAAGAGACATCACCTCCTTATTACTTTCACAAGTAACTTTTTGGTAATATTGCTACAAGCAGAATAAAGAACATAAGAGTTAAAGGTCTTAGAATGCGTGAGAGTTTTATGGTATGGTTTGCATTTGTTTGCTTTGTAGTATTGATGTAAAATAGTTAAAGTGGTTCATCTATCACCCTGTATCAACTTGCTCTGAGATTTCAGAACAAAATGATTACTTTGCTTTTTTTTTTTTGGTTACTGGTAGGTGGACTTTTAGAGCCATATTTCTACATTTTGTTTGTTAATTACAATATGAGCCACAATGAGAAATTCTGGAGTTGCATGCCTTGTCTTAATCATGATTCATATAGTGATCTTAGAAGTCCTTTCAGGAGTATAATAATCTAATTGTAGTTGGACTGCTACATTCATTGCAGACAGTGGAAGTCTCACTTTCACTCAGACAAGGTAGCTAAAGATTCATTCCTAATTATTGTGCTCATTATTTCGATCTTTAATTGCATCTCCATTAATTAGGAAGTTTCAGGCAAATGTAATGCTGGCTTAAAACATGGCCCATTGACAACTGGAGCAGTGCTTTGCATTGTACTTGTTATGCAATGATTGCAGAGGTCAGAAGTAGTTTCTCTGTCTCACAAAGAACATAGGAAACATGCTGCTTGTGCACAAAATGGGAAGGTTAGGTAACAGCCCTCAATCTTGGCTTTTAATAATTCACTCCAAATTGTCTAGAGAAATAGTAAACAAGGAGGAACTAATTTAGTCTTTGCTGGTATCGTGGCTAGGNCACAAGGGATTGTCAGACTGTGCCTGGTTTGCTGGTATGGTGACTGCTCAAAAGATGCTGCTAACTTCAAATCGATTTGATAGACTCTGCTAACTTAAAATCAGTTTGATCTTCTTAAATGATGATAATAGTATCTCCTGCACAGGCTGGCTTGTCTTCTGTTTATCTGTGGCCACAGACAATGCCTCTGACAGGGTCTTTCTCTGGTCATTAGCTGAGGATAAAGGTAATAATAACTAGATGTCTCTCTATAGCTCTGTGCATGTTAATTATCTGTTTAGTGAACGTTGAAATCAGTTGAATTCTAATACTGCTCAGAATTCTAAATTGGCAAGCATTTAAAAATTCATTAGGTGCTGTAAAGTATATTATAAGAAATAAAAAGAAATGCAACATCTGTGTCTGTTCTCTAAGCTAGTCTGTTTGACATTGGTTTAGGGAAATACCCTTCAGAGCTGCAGTGCAGCTAACATCAGAGCTCAATAGTGATTGCAGTTGTCCCCTCAGTCCCTCACCATTCTGTTCACAAGAAAGAGAAACAGATGTTAGGTGTAGATGTTCGTGGGTTTGAAGGAATGAGATCTTCTGTGTCACTATCTGCTGTAATTCAGGGTGGCTGTGTTCTTCAGAGGTACTAAGTACATCAGAATATTAGATGCTGATGTGTAGCCAGGTGCTAACTCAATATACTCAATGACTTCCTCTACTGTCTGGAGTACCTTGCTGAAGGGATCCTTTTTTCTCTGCTTTATACTCCTGATATTTCTGTGAAGAGAGCAGGAATTCTACAGAACTTACTCTTATGTCAGTATGCTAATGTTGCCATGGCACTTGCCAACACTAGCAAATCTGTTCTTTACCTGCATTCATAGTTCAACATTTTATAAACATATCATTACTCAGACTCATCCATAGTATCCCACTTGTTAGGTATTTAAGTCATGTAGGGATTCCCAAGCCTTAGAAATTAAATACAGAAACAAACAAACAAACAAACAAATGTGGATTCTGTCATTATACTCAAATTCATAGACAAAGAAGTGGGTAAATTTGTAACATGAGTTCTTTGTGACAGGAAACATTTCCTTCATTGCATATTCCTGGATGTAAGGCTGCTGGTACTGAGGAGGAAAACAGTAGGTTTAATCAGGGCAGGTAAAATCC
Source organism: Bucco capensis (assembly GCA_013396975.1). Taxonomy (NCBI): domain Eukaryota; kingdom Metazoa; phylum Chordata; class Aves; order Piciformes; family Bucconidae; genus Bucco; species Bucco capensis. The sequence goes on along the minus strand of VWZO01010595.1, from coordinate 4,625 downwards.
TTGCTCTTCATGCTTTGTTTTGGGAGATGGCAAATGAGAGAGACAGAAACAAAGCATATCCACCATGATCTGAGGTTGCTGCTCTCTAAGTCCAAGTGTTGAAAGAGTTAACAACCAAACAATCAAACCACTTTGCCATATTGTGCCTTAGTGTGGATCCTATAGCCCAAGAGGTTTTGTTCTATGTCAAGGAGGTTTGATCTATGCTATGTGCATCTTGCTATAGTGATGGTTTCCAAAGTTTAAGGGTTCTTGAAATACCTTCAAACTGTGCTCAAGTCTAGGGAGGAATCTGGAAGGTGAAAGCTTTGTTCTTATTCCAGCTTTTGCCTGACCTGAGGATTTGAAATAGATCTGCTTTTGATCCTGCTCAGGCAACATAAAAGAGGCTTTGACTTGCCTTAAGGATTAGCTTTGTCTTTTCAGTTCCTTCCGTAAGTAAAAAATAGATTGTTGTGGCCATGCTGTTTCTCAGAAGGGAGCATTTTGCTGTAATATCCTACAGAACATTGCCTTGCAGCTCTCTTCCTTGTCTCCATGTTTGAGACTCCAGTAAGTTGTCTTGAATGTCACTGGGGTATAACAGGAGAATTCTCCACTACTTGCTTAGAGTAGTTCTCTGTTCCCTATTCAGGAGTCAGGAATTCCCTTAGTGGCACTTATCAGCTTGAATTTTGGTGGCTTGTGGTCTCCAAGCAAAGCCTTGGAGTGCCAAGAGATTTTTATCTGGTGAGAAGAATGGCTCTTCTGAATTTCCATTTTCTTTTTTTTTTTTTATATAATAAAAGAAAAATATAGACGTAAAAACACTTGGAAAGGAGCTTTTTGCTCCTTTATGGCACTCATAAATTCAGTGAGATTCAAGGAATATTGCTACAGCAGGTGAATGTTCTGCTTGTATTTTTAAGACTATGCAATCTGTTCCTACAGAACTGCCTATTATAATCCACTGGATGTAATGCAAAATACCAGAGTAAATGTAGTGACCTACAGGCTAGGAAACTTACAGTAATGAATTCTTTATGTCTTCTTGGCTCGAAGAGCTTGCAGAGAAGGATTTTACTGGCAGGCCTTGTAACAGAAATGCACATACCTGTAATTGCTTCCTCACTAATGAGCAGTGTGAGAACAGCTTCATTCTGCAGGCACAGCTTTTAGTCACTCTCCACTCTTATTGTTGTGCTTTTATGACACAAGTGTGAGCACTCTGCAGCAAACCACCATGAGCATCAGGAGGTGCAGTATATAGGATTGGGACTTCCAGAAAACAGAAATAAACAGCGTAGTCCAAAATAGTTGGTGCTTACTTTTTTTTCAGATATCATAGCTATCAACTAGATTTCAGAGTTTATTTGCAAATTTCTATGAAAAGACAATTTTTGGAAATCCTACTCTACATCCTTAGCAGCTTCAGAAATATCTACAAAAGACAAGTGAGAGAGAAAACAGATGTAAGTCAGAAATTGGATGAGAGAGTCCAAGGAACTTCACATTCCTCCTGATTTCAGTAGTATGGATTATGACTTGAGGAAAAGGCTTCACCAAAGAAGCTTTTGATATGAACAATTTCTCTCTTTTACCCTGTAAGTAAGAGGGGAAAAAAGAAGAAATAATTTTGTGATGGGCCAAATCTGAAAAGCATAGATTTGAATTGTGATCCCAATCCGTGCTGCAAACACAGAATTGTGAGGGCTAAGGTTCTGGACCTTGATTTGCCTTTGTTTTCATTTAAAAGCTATTTACAATTTAACATCATTTTTCAGGTCAAAATATTATGGCTGATGGTTGAACCTTTGGACTGCACTTAAATTTGATAGCAACTGCATTCACTTAACCTGGATTGCTCTCCATCATTTTCTGGTTGTGTGGCAGTTAACAAGAGCATTCTGATAGGCATGACACAAGAACTCTTGCTTACCTGCTGACATTTTGTGACAATTAGGACCAGAAATTGCTGTGTTGTTTCCCCTCTTGAGGGTTCTTATTTTTTTTTGAAGTCTCTGAACTTCTATTTACCATTCCTTTGGGGTTTTTTTATAACAAATACTCCTAGCCATCTTTGGTGACTGTTTCCTGAGTTAAGAAGACTCCAGTTCTGCTCTGTATTCTGGCATTTAGCTTCCTGCCTGCTAGCAGGAGTAAGTCCTGATCCTGCTCTATGAAAGGTCAGAGTTTTAGTGACCTCTCTTTCTGTTTACTTGCTCTCCTCAGGGTACAGCTAGACAGTCAATTATCTGTGGGAAAGCTTTGTAAATCTATCATGTACTATAAAAAAAAAGGGGGGGGAAAGGACAAAGAAAACAAACTCTGAAAATAACCCCTAAAAGAGAATCAGTATGTGAGAACATCTCTGCAACAAGTGTCTAAAATATACACAAAAGATATATTTTGTCTTGTGTTCACATTTGCTCATGGATTCATAGCTTGGTATGTAGTTGCAAAATCTTTCTTTCAATAGATAGAGACTTCACTGTGTAGGATTGGAAAAAAAATTGGTTTTTCTTGCTTTCAGCAGCATTCTAAATTAGTTTTCACTTAGTGGAGCAATGCTAGGACCTGTAGTGAGTATTAGGCCTTAGCCCAACAAGGTTTTTTCTGTGATGGGTTAACCCTGGCCCATAGCCAAGCACCCACACAGCTGCTCCCCTCATATAATTGCAAATTAGCATCTTTGTCTAGGCCAGAATTAAAGTTGCACTATTGTTTTTAGTAAAGTGTCTCCAGATTTTGGTCTCAAAAAATCCAAAAGCTATTTAGCTTGTGTTTCTTAACAGAAAAGGAATCATTACGCTATTGATTTTCCACAAAGTAAATATCTTTGTGAAGATCCTTCTCTCACTGTTCTTGATAGGACCCAGACTACGAGTACATATTTCAGAGGAAAAGCATGTCTATTTTTATATGAAAGCCCACCAAGGTAAAACTCTCTTGAAAGCTTCAGCAAGGGCTTGACATTTTTATGATCAATGGAAGATTTTACACATGTCTTTGAGTAATATGAAGACAATTTATGACTCTATTTCAAAGTCAGAGAAGGTTGTTAAGTGACTCAAGTCTTTACTAAGGTTTAACTTGTGTCTAAATTTTAAATGAAGTGAAAAATCTGGAAAGGCAAATAACTGTTTGTCCTTTGGGAGACTTTGCTGAAGTCGATGGCTGTGTTTGTTCATGATATTTGTCACATGTTCTATATCTAATTGACTTAGGAACAAAGGCTCATGCAGTTAAATTTTACTATGAGATTTAGGACTGTAAACATTTATTTGTGAATATCTGCATAATTGCATTTAACATCCTTTATTTTTCCAAGAAGTGTGGCATTTTATTCAAGTTTGTGGGGAAAGCAGAATCGCTTGAAAAGAACTTGGCAAAAATCAATTCCAAGGGCATAAAAATGTGTCAGTGTTTGCACTGTAAACCTTCCATCTGTAATTACAAATAATTCACATACTTCTAGTAAATACTTACATATATGTGTCAGTAGAAGGTACTACCATCATCATGGTCAGGCTTTGTGAGCACAGCTCCAGGGAGGGCTCCATCCATGCTCTTCCCAAGTGCTTTTTCCAAGCGCTGCTGGCTGCAAAGGCCAATTTGGGACAGACAAGAGCAGTTGCAAAAGGCACAGCACAAGGACTCCTCAGGAGGTAGAAGCTGCAAGACACGATTCTTTCCAAGCTGTCTTTTCTCCTCCAGAGTGATCCTGCGTGCCTGCTCCAAACCATGGGCGGCATTCAAACTAGTGTGTGTGCAGAGCTGCTGAGTGGAGGCCAGAGGAGAGCAGTTCAGGGCAGCAATATGGCCAAGGCTGAGCTGTTGTTTCAGGGAGTCCTTGCATCTCCTCTTCGGGGCTCCTCTCTTGCCACAGCCAGGGGCAAGTTGCCCCTAGAGCATGAGCTTAGGCAGGCAGGAGTTCTTCATCCTGGAGAAGTTTATGGGCAGATAGAATGAGACATGAATTGCACTTGCTATTACTCACCAGTGTTGCAAAGAAAGCCTGAGATGTTAGAAGAGATGCAGATACTGTGAAAATGATTGACAGGGGCTTGCACTGTCTTGAATCAGAATAAAACAAAGAAACAAAAGAAGCTGAGCAAAGGCCAAAGTTTAACAAGTCTATGTCTCTACTATCAATGTGATAATCTTAAACAAATCTTTCTACAGCGACTTAAATTAAAAAGGTAGTGCAAGGCACAGCCTGTAATAAACACAGCAAGAGCTCAGGGTGAAAATAGTACATATTTTTTGGAATTTTTATGTTTCTGATAAATTCAGAGATTAAAATACTGGCTTCATCCACTTGATTTATACACTATTATCCTATTTCTACATAAATGCAAATGGAAAAACAATCATAGCTGAATGACTACAGAAAACTGAAGTAATTTATTACAATGTTGGCTTTAATAGTGTTGTGTCTTACACCATAAAGTTGTATAATTAAAGCACTCTTCTTCACTAGCAGAATTGAAACTCAGTAGTTGTGAACATATGGAGAAAATTCATCACTTCATCTAGCCCTGTCCAATCTTAATCTCTTTTATTCTTCTACAGTCTTTTTTTCAATTTTCCTTAGCTATTTTTAACTTTTCCCCATGTATCATTTTTCTTTTTATCAAATAGAT
>VWZO01010579.1:0-17544 GCA_013396975.1 Bucco capensis | reverse complement strand
CCCATGGACTTGCGGATGTCCAGTTTGCTCAACTGATCTCTGACCCAAACCTCATCGACTGAGGTCAAAACTATCTTCCTCCCCTCTTCCTCTGTAGTTTTAAAGTACTGGGACTGCTGGTAGTTGGTATTAGCAGTAAAGACTGAGGCGAAGGTGACATTGAGTAATTCTACCTTCTCTGTATGCTTCCGTATTAACATAGTTTTTAAAAAGGAATTGAACTCTATTGAATAGAATTGCAAGTGTACAGAATATTTTAAATCAATAAACATGTACAGAATTTTATTTTTTTTTTGAGTCTGGACTGTTCAGTCCATTCAACACGCTGTGAGAACAAATATACTACAAGTTTGCCTTCTGCAAGGATATTTACTGAAGAAAAAAAAATATACTTAGAATTAATTAATCTCAACAGCACACATATACTATTTCCTTTATATTTCTAACTTCTTTGTGTTTGCAGTGATTTCCAGAATTTGAAAAAACTTTATTCCTCACATAGCACAGCATTTCTTTACAGGGATAAACTCTTAATATGATTTCCTGTGTTGATAGGCATCCACACAAGCTTCTGTGTTGTACAACAGCTCAACACAGTATACTAAGGCTTCCTGTATTTTGAATAAAACTAGTTTCAGGAGCAGTTCTGAATAATTTTTTCTTTTTATAAAGCAACAGCAACAAAACACACTCCTGATACAAGCAAACTATTCTTTAGCCGTCAAGTGCTGATAAAATGCCTGCTAAATGATCTTCTAAAAAATTAATTGAGTAGAGAGTCCCTGCTGGTTTTAAAGGCCAATAATAACAGTAAGAAACTGTGAAACTATAGGTTTATTTTTAATGAACACCTATTAAGCTCTTCATTCCTGCAGTGAAATGGATTTCTTTTGGACAAATCAAATGATGAGTGTATGTTCTCATTCAGTATCAACACACAGTACTAAATAGCTCAAGGTGCAGTGATCAGATCTTTCACAGGCAACTCAAAGGAGTGACAACCATAAGCATGGAAAACTCATTTTGCAGATATGGAAGGCAAGCAGAGACTGCAGCCTAGAGCTCACAAAAGTGTCTATCTTGATGGCAGGACTTTGGAAAATAAGTTCTCTTTCTATCCAAAACTAATAAAATATCCTCTAAACAGCTACTACTCACAATTCTATATGCATCATAATTTAGGTATTCTATATTTGTATAACATGCAGATATCATATATAGGCTCAAACTACCCTAGTTTAATGTGTTCATTGTCTGTCTTTAGTGGTATAACAGATATAACAGAGCTAAATGACATTTATTCATTTCTAATTAAAGTAACATATACCAAGGACATAAGCTTATCCACTTTTTTCACACTGTAATGCTACTATACCCTTGTTTAGTGAAAACAGATTAGGATACTCTCTAAATTTCCCCAAAAGTTCAGCAAGTTATACATTATTAGAGAAACTTTTGCATATCAGTCAGAAATAGTTCACTCCTCACCAGATATGAGCAATCACAGTTAATTTTAATAAAACTGAGATATACACATTACTGTGGAGAAGATATTATTTTCACAAAAAATTACTGCAGAATGCTTGTATGTTTGGTTCACAAAATTTTATCTTGTGTTTAGACTGAGGGATCTGGGCCTGTTTAGCCTGGAAAAGAGAAGGCTGAGGGGAGACCTCATCACTCTCTCTATAACTACCTGAAGGGAGGTTGTAGAGAGGCAGGGACTGGTCTGTTCTCCCTGGTGAGGAGTGATAGGACAAGGGGAAATGGATGGAAATTGTGCCAGGGGAGGTTCAGGATAGACATTAGGAGGAATTTCTTTCCTGAAAGGTTTGTCAACCACTGGAACAGGCTGCCCAGGGAGGTAGTTGAGTCACCATCCCTGGAGATTTTTAAGAGACAGGTAGATGTTGAGTTGGGGGGCATCATTTAGCAGGTTGCTAGGGCTAGGACAAAGGCTGGACTTGATGATCTCCAAGGTCTCTTCCAGCTGTAACTGTTCTACGATTCTATGAATATTGATAAAATATCTTTTTATGGACATACAATTACAGTGATCTAATACTATTAATGGACAGAAAATATCACTCTAGTAAGGAACTTCATTGTTTTAAAAAGACTTAATGATTACTGAATGGATATAATTGAATCAATTTTAATTTGTTATAATGTAATCACAAAGTACAACAATTTATTTGAAACCGAAGTACAGAAATAGATACAATTTGGCTGCTATGGCTATGTTTTTTGATGGAAAACTCAGTATAAGCCTAAGTCATTTGTTCCTCTTACCCAGTAAAACAATGGCTATCATGCAGCTGCAATTCTCTCTGTTCAAAACATATGTCTTGCAGTTCTAAATGTGCACTACAGAATGCTATTTGACTTGGGTATTTCAAATTTTTGTAAATGATCACTGAAGTAAATGCATAAAATCATGCTGGTCACACTGAAAAATAAGTTTGATTAAATAAGATTTTATAATAACATTATTAAAATATGTTGGGGACAGATTTTTGCTATGGGATATGGATTTCAAAATCCTTTAGAGAAGTAGAATGCAGTCCAGTGATACATGTGCAAAGTCTACAATTAGATAAGAATAATCTTCTATGTAATAACTGACTAAATAACAGTATTTGGAAAAGAGATTTATGTTTTAACCACCACAATCAAAACATGAATCAGTAATTTCTTGCTGCTGCAAAAACTACTTTTATAAAAGGATATAATTTCTGTATAAATAAAAGAAGTATTTTCTCAAACATGTGAAGTGTTTTCTACTCATTTTTTCCCCCTTTTTTTAGATATAGTATCCAATTTTGAGGTTATAAAATCACAGAATAGTTTGGCTCAGAAAAGGACCTTTAACTAATATCTAGTCCAATCCCTTCTGCAATGTGTAGGGGTATCTTCAACTAGATTAGGTTGCTCAGAGCCCTGTCCAATCTGACCTTGACTGTTTCCAGGGATCAAGCATCTACCACCTCTCTGGGCAACCTGTGCCAGTGTTTCACAGCCCTCATCACAAAAAATGTCCTCCTTATATCTAGTGTAAATCTTTCTCTTTTAATTTAAACTGTTACCATGTCCTGTCATAACAGGCCCTGTTAAAAATTCTGTCCTCGTCTTTCTAACAGGCTTCCTTTAAGTACTGAAAGGCTGCAGTAAGGTCTCGCTGGAGTCTTCTCTTCTCCAGGTTGAACAACCTCAACTCTCTCAGTCTTTCTTCATGGGCGAGAAGTTCCAGCCCTCTAATCATTTTTGTGGCCTCCTCTGGTGCTCCAACAGGTTCATATCTTTTTGTTCTGAGTTCTCTCTCAGTTAGATTACTGACTGAGTTTAAAAAATAGTGGAAAAAGGAAAGTGAATTATTACAGAAAGTCCTACTTAAAGAAAAAGATGTATCAATGGTTTAATGATTTAAAAAGGTAATTTGAATGAACTTCAGCTCAGCATAAGGAAAAAAAAATGCTTAGGGATAATTTTGGTATAATGTTTTCACAATTTTCAAGTACAAGAGAGATTTCAAGATTTCCTTCTATGAAAATCTTATAATAACTCTAATGACCAAAATGGAGTAACCTTTTCCACGGACAGGGTCATCATGGAGTGCAGCACACTGCTTGGAGGACTAATCAATGCTGCATAATTCAGGGTTACCAAAATCTATAGGTATATAAGATTATCTATATTATTTTCTCTTTCTTTATTTTGTTAGCCTTGATGGCTATAATTTTGAAGAATCGTTTGGCATGAGACTTTACAGTCTGAGTGCCTTTCTTCCTGGGATCATAACAGAGCAGCATCTTCTGGTGAACAATACCTCTGTGGTAAGAAATACTAAGAGAAAAGACAAGGGGGAAACTGACTAGGAATTATATGGTAATTATCTTGAAGTAGCCTAACAAAAGAAAATATTTTTTCTTATAAGGAATATTACAGGTATAGCTGATTCTGCACTGGAGAAGAGGGACATAGGAGATGATACTGGGATGAATTTAATGTTATATTTCTTTTTTCTTTTTAATCAGTCATGATGCAAGTCAGACAGTATGCAATATCTCAGAGGAGGATCTTTGTCAAAGGCAAATGTGAGATGTAGGGGTTTTTTTTTAAAGTAATTTCATCAGAACACTGCTAAAGTATAAAAATGGCACATTCCTGGCTAAAATGTAAAAACTGGCAAAAAAGAAATATGCTTACATAAACCAAAGTTTTAAAATGTTAATGAACAAAAGCATGAATACTATTAAAGTGCAAAATGGTATCACACAAAGCACCCCTATAGTGCCGTTAAATTATATATGCTCCTTTGATAGTGCTGTTGTGCAATATTTCAAAGGAGATGATCAAATTCTGTAAACTGATGGAAGAGAAATCTTGAGTCACTGGTGCAAAGTCAACAACCCAACACCATTAAATGGTTCATCTATCATTTCTGACAAAATGCTGAATTAAACTTATGCTACTAATCAAGAAGCACATGCTAGCATTACCACCTTCATGATATGCTTAAAACTACTGGACAGTTGCAACAGAGCCTTCCAACAGAAACTTTTGGCAGTATAGAAATATAGAAGATGCTAGTGAGTCAGAAAGTCTGTGCTTTCGACAAACTTTATGTAAAGAATATTTTTTTCGTATGAAAAAGTAATGTTCATCTTTACAAAGAGAAACATGGCCTTCCAGATATGATAACAACCAGATCAACACTCTCAGTGATAAAAATATAATAAGGGGAACAATGACTGACAGTACTGGTGCTAATAAACTAGCAAAGCCATTCCATTTCCGATTGTAGGTGATTCTAGGTGACTCACCTAGTGGATGAGGGGAAGGCTGTGGATGTGGTCTATTTGGACTTCAGCAAGGCCTTTGACACTGTCTCCCATAATATACTCTTGGATAAGCTGGTAGCCTATGGCTTAGACAAGCGTACCCTCTTCTGGATTAGGAGCTGGCTGGAGGATCGGGCTCAGAGAGTGCTGGTGAACGGGGCTGTGTCCAGCTGGCGGCCGGTCACCAGTGGTGTTCCCCAGGGGTCTGTGTTGGGTCCAGTCCTGTTTAACATCTTTATTGATGATTTAGATGAGGGGATTGAGTCTATTATCAGCAAATTTGCTGATGACACCAAGTTGGGAGGGTGTGTTGACCTGCTGGAAGGCAGGAGGGCTCTGCAGAGGGATCTGGATAGACTTGAGAGATGGGCTGATTCCAATAGGATGAAGTTCAATAAGGCCAAGTGCCGGGTCCTGCACTTTGGCCACAATAACCCCATGCAGAGCTATAGGCTGGGCACAGAGTGGCTAGAGAGCAGCGAGGCGGAAAGGGACCTGGGGGTACTAATTGACAGGAAGCTCAACATGAGCCAACAGTGTGCCCAGGTGGCCAAGAAGGCCAATGGGATCCTGTCCTGTATCAAAAATAGTGTGGCTAGCAGGACCAGGGAAGTGATCCTTCCCCTGTACTCTGCGTTGGTGAGGCCGCACCTTGAGTATTGTGTTCAGTTCTGGGCCCCTCAGTTCAGGAAAGATATTGAGGTGCTGGAGCGGGTCCAGAGAAGAGCAACAAGGCTGGTGAAGGGACTGGAGCACAAGTCCTATGGGGAGAGGCTGAGAGAGCTGGGGTTATTTAGCCTGGAGAAGAGGAGGCTCAGAGGAGACCTCATCGCTGTCTATAACTACCTGAAGGGAAGTTCTAGCCAGGTGGGAGCTGGTCTCTTCTCTCAGGCACCCAGCAATAGGACAAGGGGGCACGGGCTCAAGCTCTGCCGGGGGAAATTTAGGTTGGAGATCAGAAAAATGTTCTTCACAGAGAGGGTGATCAGGCACTGGAATGGCCTGCCTGGAGAGGTGGTGGATTCACCATCCCTGGAGATTTTTAAGCAAAGATTGGATGTGGCACTGAGTGCCATGATCTAGTAAATGGATTTGAGTTGATGGAGGGTTGGACTTGATGATCTCGGAGGTCCTTCCAGCCCGATCGATTCTGTGATTCTGTGATTCTGTATGGTTTTGGCTGGGATAGAGTTAATTTTCTTCACAGCAGCTGATTTGATGCTGTTTTTTGGATTTGTGATGAAGAGACTTTTGATAATACAGAGATGCTTTAGTTATTGCTGAGCAGTGCTTACTTACACAGTCAAGACCATTACTGCTTCTCGAACTATCCCACCAACGAAGAGGCTGGAGGTGCACAAGACGTTGGTAGGGCAAACAACTGGACAGTTGGCCCCAGCTCACCAAAGGGATATCTCATACCATATGATCTCATGCTCACCTGTATAAAGCTGAGGAGGAAAGAGGAAGGTGGAACATTGAGAGTTATGGCTTTCATCTTCCCAAGTCACCATTATGCATGATGAAACCCTGCTGTCCTGGAGATGACTGAACATCTGCCTGCTGATGGCAAGTAGTGAATGAATTCCTTATTTTGCTTTCTTGTGTGGTCAGCTTTAGCTTTACCTACTGAACTGTTTTTATCAGTACCCATGTGTTTTCTCACTTTTACCCTTCCGATTCCCTTCCCTATCCTACCTGTGAGGAGTGAGCGAGTGTCTGTGAGGTTCTTCACTGCCTATCGGGATCAAACCATGACACTTATCAAGCTAATAGAATTTTTACAAGGGAAGTTTAACAAAAATGATATGTAGTCAGTTCAAAACCTTCACTACTGTCAGTTATCATGTTCTCTGAAGACTTCAGGAAAAAATCATTATTCAGACAAGTTTTCAAATATTTATTTTATTTCATAATGAGTGAGGGCACAGGTCCTTGTTTAATCACTGCTTAGATCTTTCAGTGGCAAAAAAAGTTATAGTGCAATACCTTGTTCTGTAGTAAAATCTGTAGGTTATACTTGTTGTAAAGTAATTTGGATATGTCAGCATATACATGAGAGAGATTTTGTGCTAAATCAAAATTTATATAATTGCTGTAGTGTAGGCTGCTTTTTGCCAATGATTATGAACATATTAGGATGTATGCCATATATCATCATATCTTTTGATCACAAGAACAAGTGATTAAGCCTGCATATCAACATAAAGGAAATTAGGGTACGCATCCAGCTTCACTACACTGACAAGTTAGTTAGATCTGTGAGCTGTCACTGAATAACTGAACAAATCTGGAAGAGAATTTAGGTGGGCTGACAAATAACATATAAAATATACATGGATGAATTCAAGTTCTGCTTTGAGACATTAAAGGCTCATCTTTATTAAACAGAAAAAAATATTTTTAATGGAAGTGTGTTCTCTACTTTTAAAAAACAGTTTTATGTAACATGTAGAAGTTAAGAAAATTTCAGTCAACAGAAAAAACATCTCAATGCTTTTCATATGAGTCTGTATGGATGATTTTGCTGATAGATAGTGACAGAATATAGCTTTAAATATTGAGATCAGCAATGCAGCTATATGCTTCTTCAAGCACAATTGTGCTGGTCCAGACAGCTTGTGTAAAATAATAGATTAATCAAACTTATTTTCACTGGCCAGATAATATATACATAATTGGCTGAAAAGAAAGATGATGAAATATTATGTGGACATGCTCAAGAAAATTCTTTAGTGGAGTGCAGTTATACAACCATAATATGGGAAGCTGAAGGCTAAGGGCAATTTATGGAGTTAGAGATCCTATGTCAATATTACCAAGTCCTTCAATAAAAACTAAAAAAGACACCATTTGAAGTGAATGCAGTGAAGAGTACAAAACATTTTTATGACATTTATCAAACTAATTAGCTACAAAATAGTGCCATAAATTAACATAACTACAAATTACAATGGCTATAAGAATGAGAAATTTTCTTCCTTATGAAGAAGTCACGAAAACTGAATCTTCCCAAATTGAATTAGTAATAGCTCTGTAAATACATTCCTGGAAAGACCATCTGTCTAAAGAAACACAGGAAACAGTTTGAAAGTCAGGATATTCTGATGGAAGTCTGACACTGCAGAGCTTTGGGGGGATGGAGAAAAATGAAAAAAAGAAAAAGCTAAAAGGATTGTTTTACCAAAATGAGTAAAATTTGAAGGACTTGTAGCAATGAACTGTAGACCAAACTGTCTAACACAGTGTTTGTGGACTGGTCTCATTTTTATGTTAAAAATGTATTTTTTTAATTCTTCTGAAAACGTCTAGTAACACATGCTGCAATGAAATTAGATAAGCAAATATAACAATTACAATTATTGATGATGAGATTTAGATTTGGTTTTATAAGTCTGACCTACTATGTGAAGAAAGTAGGCACAAGATTAATGCACGGAGATGAAGCCAAGAGAAATAACATATGTTCACATTAAGAAAATACTTACTTTGTTATCAACTGTGCTGCTGTTTTACTATTTTCTTCAGGATAGAGTAGACAATAGGCAGTTTGGTGTGAAGGCTTTTAAAGAGATAACTAATCTCATTACAACTTATGGGTATGATATAGAGTCTGTCTTGCCAGGAAATATTTATTTATTTTATTACTGTATACAATTCAGCAGTGACATCATTGCCTTTTATTTCTTACGATTACCATAGCAACAAGATTATCACCTTCTGTTCTTATTAATTTATTTCTTTTATATTTAACTAAGGATCTTCATTTATTTTGTGCTTCTTTAATAAAGATTCATAAACTCCTAAATATTCCTTAGTTTATTCTACAACATCAACAAGCTCTTAAATTATCTTTGGTCTTCTCTACAGCAGTCTTTCATAGTTTTCTTCAATTGTATAATTTAGTCTTTTTCAGTATTTCTTTCTCTCCAATCATTTTAACTGCCCTTTTAGACTTCATTTTCTCAATTAGTATTCAATGAGGACACATATAAGAAAGACATTCAGTGAGCTGAAATGGTTATATTACATGGGTTTTAACAGAAGTACATAATATAGAAAATGTAAATCCTACTTGGTGGCAAGGATTTGCATTGGGGTCCTAAACNCTTAGGACTGAAGGGTGGGTCCAGCTCTGCCCATGCTGTGTCTCCCCTTAAAAAAATCTATTGCGGGCTCAAGGGTGCTATCTGCTATCCTCTTTATTATCAGTGCGCTTGGAAAAAGTGCTGGTGAAGAGCATGGATGGAGCCTTCCCTGGATCTTCATTAGCGAAGCCTAACCATACATACATACATAGGTTAGAGTTGCTTCACGGGAATACATGGACTAAAAGGACTTCTGGAACTGTGGAGTCCCATGCCCTCTTGAAAGCACTATGTTGCACAGTCACTGCAACAATGAACAATTTGCATTTTGGGAAAGATGGGATCGATCCAACTGAAATGGCAGGTTTAAAGTATTATTGCCCTATAGGATGGATGACTTGGTAACTTGGTAAGGATGGCTTTAAAGTAGAAACAAATAGGGGAGTGAGAAAGTTACTAGCAGCCCAATAAAGGAGTGACAGACAGGTTGTCAAGTGCCTGAGTTGATGTGAACAAAAGGGAGCATAAAACCAACAAAACACGGCTTAAGTCTGATCGCTTTCAAAGTTTGCATGAAAGTTAGGCAGTACCTACAAAGCACTACAATGGAAAAAACGACAGATACTTTTTGGGGAATTAGCAAGCTGGGATGTTTCTCTGAAGTACCTATGCACAAGGGTACGCAACATGAACTGGAGAACTGTGTGCTGTTGCAGGGTTATGATGTTGGCATCACTAAGTCTTGGTAGGATGACATATAATGAGTGCTTCAATGGAGGAATACAAGCTCTTTAGGAAGGACGGGGAAGACAAGGATAAGATTGTTCTCTGTGAGAAAACAGCTGGAATACATGCAGCTCCACCTGTAATATATATATATATATTGCTATAGCTTTTCTACCAGATGTTTGTAATATTCAAAAAGGTGGAGATTATACATTTTCCTATGAGAAGCTGCAGCGAAGTCACTGTAGATATAAAATAGTTCATCATAGTAGCACTCATTTTTATGAACAGGTAACCACTCAGGTGCCATGATCTCTATTGATGTTATTTTTTTGCTGTTGTGCTATCAGAAAACTTCCCTTTTCATGAAATCTGATTTTGGTTACTCAATCCCTTTGATTTCAGTTAATCAGTCACTTTCTGTTGAAATGTCCTGCAAATTATGCTAGGACACATTAATGCAAAACACACTATGCAAGTCATTTATGAGTATAAAATTCCAGTAAATAAGCAGGGATTTATGTATGGCACCTGAGCTGTATTCTTGTCTCCTATGGTGTCCTGATGAGTAATTCTGGAGCTACAGCCACAGTTCCCTAAAATACAACTGACCTATTATTTCGGTCATCAAGTCTTTGGAGAAGAGATATTTTTGCTTACACAATACTTACTAAAACAATTTACAGTTCGTTTTACAGTTAGAGTTAATGAAAAACTGAAACTGAAAAATGAAACTGAATAAAAAAAAGAAAAAAGGGGGGGGAGAAACAATATATTCTGGATTATTTAATTTCATGGTGTCTTGTCTTATTTTTTCCTTCTTCATGGATTTCAAAAGTCCTTATTATCACACTACTGACAAATAGCAACACCTGCCTTTTATTTTTGCTCATAAACCATAGATTAGACTTCAAACTATTTTTCTTGTAAAAAATTGTTACTTAATGTTGAGAATTTTAAACAGTTTGCACTTTAGAGTGACAGTACTTTTATTGATTCTGTCACTTCTATTATTTCCTACAGTATTTGTATCTAGAATTACTATTATTTTTAATATATGCTTTGTCAGAGTTTGTGAGACTTTGCTTTGCTGTCTATACTTAAACTTTCATAGCACCTTGTGTTTTTTTGTTGGCTTGTTGTTTTTTTTTCTTTCAGTAAGTGTAATTTATAACTCTGTAAGTGAAATGGCAGCACAGGCAGAACTAAAAAGAAGTATTACATCTCTGTGTTTTCATCGATATTAACCCAATATATTGCAATTTATGCTTTTTCTTCACCAATCCAACTGTGCTTGCTAAATATGAATAATGACAGTCAAACCATGAGCAATCTCTGTTGTATTATCTACCTATCTGTCTATCCATCCATCACCCCAGTACCTAATCACTTCCATAAAAATGAATAGTGATATATTTTGTGGACTTAATGGAGCCCTTTGGCATGTCTCCCATTTCAGGCCCAGCACCGTACTGGGGTAGAGTCCTTGTATTCTTGGTATTTGCTGTGGTTTATGGTTAACCAATAATGTCACACTTGAGCTATTACTCATTCATCAGCCTTGTTGGCTACCCTAGACTCTTGTGAATAGCTGGTACTCCTCACACTCACTTTTGGCTTTTTGTAAAGCATGGCTCTGTTTTGGTTTCAATCACTTCCACTCCTCTTGCTTTTCATTATTTTATCTGTTCTTTCATTCTCAATTGCTTAGCCGATGCCACCTTCTGAGCCTATCTTCCATGAAGTCTTACAATCATTCAATTCAGTTTTATAGAAACAAATCTCCTTTTTCTATTTATATTTTAAATAAATATTATTACAGTGGTGTGCTTTGCAGCTGTAAAGAAAGCAGTAAGTACCTTTCCCTTAAAAAAATACCTTATGCAATGGGCTACTTCACAAATGAATACTATTGATGATATTCCCCTTCATGATGCATCCAGCAGATGTTGAAACAATGAATTAAAATTAGCAATTAACGAGAGTTAATATCTAAGTATTTTCTCATTTCCTATTTCCCTATGTTTTTACTATTTGACTCATGCCCTTCTTATTCATTAATGAAACAAAAAGCACATTATTTTTTCATCAGATTTTATGCATTTAATTGAATCATGCAAATTAGTAGCTTACATTCTGTAGATACATTTTCAGTTGAGAGACATACATTTCTAGGGCAGATCAAGCAAGATCAAAATGTATATCTCCACTGACTTCATATTATAATTGTGTAAAAATCTGAAAACAACCACATTTAAAACTGTAGCAAAAACTGCAGCAGTCAATAATAATAACAGAATCACACAGAATCTTTGAGGCTGGAAGATTATTCCAATAACCTTGGAAGATAAGATAATTTCCTTTAAGATCAACAAGTCCAACCACACCTATCGCTAACATACCACTAGATCATGTCTGCAAGCAGAGCATCTATACGTTTCTTAAACACCTCCAGGGACAGTGACTCCACCACTGCCCTGGGCAGACTATGCCAAGATTTAAAAACCCTTTCAGTAAAGTAATTCTTCCTTAAATCTAATCTAAACCACCCATGGAGCAATTTGAGGCCATTTTGTCCCATCTTATCACTGTTAACCCTGGAGAAGAGACCTACCCCCATCTCTCCACAACTTCGTTTTGGGTAGTTGTAAAGAGCGATAAGGTCACCCCAGAGTCTCCTCTATACTAAACAACCCCAGTTCCCTCAGCTACTCCTCATAAGAGTTGTGCTCCAGACCCCTCACTAGCCCTGTTGCCCTTCTCTGAACAAGCTCTAATGCCTCTATGTCCAATAACAATAATAATAATAATAAAGTGATTTATATACACAGTGGTATGTTTTTAAACACCAGTGCTGTGCATTGTGAGCTACTACAGACAAGACAGGTGTGTAAAAGTAAATAATCACAAGACTGTAGCAAGGATCCCTGACAGTACAAAGCAGAGGCTTTGACAGTACAGAGACATATCAAGGACTGAAGTGCAATGCACACAAATGCCCAATTACTGATCTAGAATTCCAGAACAAGATAATGAAGCTGCCCATAACACATAGTATGGCTGGAAGTGCCCTTATATTGTAGACAAGACTACATGAAAAAGAACTGATTCTGCAGATGTCATGCTTCAGAACTGGGTGTGCAGAGCTACTCACTCTGCTATCCTACAACGTATTGCTACATATCTAAGTATTGTTCCATTGTCATTAAAGGAAATTTTATTTAGCATTTGGTCTGAAGCATTTCTGATTGTGTTTCATTGGTCAGGTCACCCATATTTAATGGCTGTCTATTTAAACTAAGTGTAACAGTCAAGTTAAGTAGACTCAAAATTATGTGGATAATTCTACCTTCTTCAAAAGAAGTACAAGCATCTGGAGATTTATTCATCTCATTGTCTTTTCTCAGCATACCAAAAATATTTATACACCTATAATTGGTGCCCTTCTGAGTATTGTTGTATCCGTAGTGCAACAGATAGAGACTTTAAAACTCCTTCTATTATTATAAATAAACAATATTATATTCAGGGGTAGTCTTTACGTTTATATTTTGTGTTTTCATTCCTGACAGAACAAAGAAACATAAAGGATGGGTTTTTTCTTGATTGGTTTTATTTTTAATTTGAAATAATGTTTAAGTAAGTAGATTCTATTACATTGTAGCAAACATACACTTTTGCAAAAAAACCCCATGTAACTGTCTTCAGGTCTCTGCTGTGCATATGAGCTCATATCACTGAAATAACAGATTTAAGTGTAAAGACTAACTCAGAAGGAAAGAAAAGAAAAAAAGAAAATAAAGAAGTATAGATGAGTCAGCTCACTATCAGGCCCCAGGAAAAGTCTTGAACAAAGCACATTGAAAATAGCAAAGAAACTATTGTATTTGGGGTAATCTAGACTAAGGAAGATAAGCCTGAATAGAGCTATAACCATCTTCAGGTACATCAAAGTTTGTTGCAAATAAGGAAAACAGTTCCCTGTAGTACAGTGAAAGTCATTAATGGGACCATCCATTCTTTTGGACTTCCTTTAATCTGTATTAATTATAAATTAATTTTCAGGAAAAAATAAAAAAAAATTGTCACGTGTTTTGGGTATCAGTATTGCTTTATGCTAAGTCATAAGCATTTTTAGCCTGTTATTCCACCACACATAGATGATAGTCAGTTTGTCTTGATTTTTAGTCCTCGTGTCTACCTACAGTTCTTAAGTGTCATACTCCATTTGATTCATCCAACATAAATTTTTCTGGTTGTGTAAGACTCAAGTATGATGACTCATGGATATAACTTGCATCCATGTCCTCGTGGATTTGTAGACTGCAGACTCACTCTGACTGAACATTAGTGCTCCTTTATGTTTTCATTGCTTAGATAAAAACTACTGTAGACTCCGGACTTTACAATATTTGGTTCCTTTTTATCTCTATTCAGAGCAATTATGTGAAGTAATTGAGGAAAATTCAAGCAGAACCTCTACTTCCATCCTACACAATCCACCTCTGCACTGGTCTCCAAGTTTCTTTGAAATTTGTACTCTTAACATGTGTCCTTAACAATTGTTTTAAACAGAAAGTGGACTACACTTCAGATTAAAATGAGCAGACAGATGTGTAAAGGGAAAGTTTTTATGAACAGCTATGTTAGGTATCTGAAGAAAACAATGGGAATGAGAAAGTGAAAGAAAGAAAAAAACAACCCCAACCTTAAGCCTTTTTATGCATACTACCTTTGAATATTAATACAGAAATTATGAAACACTGAAGCTACAAAAAAACTCTAAGTTACTGTGAAACAAAATTTGACAATATACTTTATATGATTCAAAACCCAAAACCCCATGAAAGCGTGTACTTTTCTCCAGAATTTTCACTTTTGCTACTGAAGTTGTCTAATTCATCCAGAGGCAGCACTAAGACAGATCTTTCTACAGGGTGTTTGAATGAATTAAATATTTGGTTAAATAACTAAGGCTAAGATGAGATAAACTGGAACTTCTGTCTTATAAAAGCTTCCACAAGACTTAAGATCACAGAATCATAGAACGGCCAGATTGGAAGGGACCCAAAAGATCATCTAGTTCCAACCTCCCCGCACTGAGTAGGGGTGCCAATCACTACACCAGGTCACCCAGGGCCGCATCCAGCCTGGCCTTGAACACTGCCAGGGATGGGGCAGCCACAACCTCCCTGGGCAACCTGTTCAAGTGCCTAACCACTCTCCGGGTAAAGAACTTCCTCATAATCTCCAATCTAAATTTCCCCTCCTTCAGTTTATAACCATTGCCCCTTGTCCTATCACAGTCTGACAGCTTAAAAAGTCTCTCCCCTTCTGTCCTATAATCTCCCTTTAGGTACTGGAAAACTGGTATAAGATCACCTTGAAGCCTTCTCTTTTCCAGGCTGAACAATCCCAACGGTCTCAGCCTGTCTTCATAGGGGAGGTTCTCCAGTCCTTTAATCTGCCCCTATCAAATAAAAGGCTAACCAAAAATAGATTCTGTGGCAATCGATGTTCTATACCCCTTCAGTTGTGATGCTTGAGGTTTTATTCCTTGTGTTTTTTGTTTCTTTGGTTGTTTTTTTTAATGCGTTTATAATACAGGACTACAGCTGTGAAGCCATAGACTATCTTGTATTAATTTATAGCACATGGAAATAGGTATAGACTGATGATGAAAGAGACCAATTGTCTTTACACACAAATGTCTAAAAGGAAAGGAACATCAACTTGAATTATAGTCGTAATCAAAATAAGCTTGTTGTAAAATATATTTTGACTGAATATCAATGAAAAACATATTTTGTAGTTCCTTTTAATACCTATACATAAAAATGTAATATTTATCTGTTTCTAAAACAGTTATTTCTTTTGTATGTAGCAACTGGAAAGGCAGTCTGTATCTGAAGTGATGCCTCAGAGGTTTTGATTTTGATCTTTTTAATTTTGTAGATTTTAGAAGTTATTGTAGTTTTAATATTAGTACTGTAGATTTAGGATTTCTGTGTAGCAGCTTCAGTAGCTTAATGTTTACGCATTCTAACCTACTCCCTCATTAGCAGCTTAGTCTTCTTTTCAAGATAAGACTGTAGGAAAACACCAGGCCTGGCACCAGGAAGACATAAACATCGCAGAAGGACCTTCACACAGAGAACATTGGAAGGCCTTCAAGGGACAGTTTGTGTCATGAGGCAGAAGAGGATGAAATAAAGAGGGTTTCCAGACCCCAGACCCAATTTCTGCAGGCGTGTGTTGGAAGATGGTTTAGGGCAGGACTGAGACAAGTGTCACAATGGGATTGGATGGACATTATTATAGAAATAATGGACCTGGGGTCAGAGAGCACACACGTTTTTGTATTCCAGGGGCTAAAGGCTCATTTAAGCAGCTTTTTCTTATCTCATCTCTACTAAATTCGCCTGGAGTTTTTCTTCAGCTCTCCTTAAGACAACAGAAGCAATTAACTAAAGAGAGCTCGGACTCAGTTTTTGGCCGTGAAGACTAAGTGGTACAATACCTTCATTTAAAACTCTGAAAAATGAACTATTTTAAAAATTCTCAGAGATTGTATTTTATTTTTATTCCTAATCCCTGAATAATAATAATAAAAAAGGGGAGAACAATGATTTAGGGAAAATGGGTTCTAAGAAGATCTTGACCAGAATATTGAATATTTTGAATTTTGAATATTTTTTTTTTTATTCAGAGACATGCAATATTTTTCCAGGTTCTTTTTCTTTCTTCCTTCTAAATAAAGCCTGTAAAAAACTAACTGGGGCTTTCTTCCTCATTCAAGCAGTAAAGACAGTCTAGAGCAAAATAATTTTGGGTTTCATCATCCTTGTGGTTCAAAGACAGATGTGTAAATCATTTTTTCTATTGCTTTCTATATCTTCATTTGTGAGAGGAGGAGTGGCAATAGAAAGATCCTTGGTATGTATTCATCATGGTAACTATAAATAATCATCCACAAAGTCCACTTAAAAAAGGTAGATGGTAATCAGACAGAGGCATGCCAGATAAAGACTAGGATGACATAAAATTAGAGTAAAGACCTCTTCCTCGTCTGGATGAAATGGCTGCAGAAAACTATATACACATGAGGGAGAATTCACATAAAACAAACAGAAGGTGATAATTACTTCTTCGCTGCATGTCTTCACTTGTTTCTTGAGACCATCATTTTGGATGACATCGCAGTTGTTAATGGACTTCTCTCTTTACCTTTTACTGTCCCATATTATATTAAAAACTGAGAAGATGCAGATGGAAGTGTTGAAATAAATATAAAGAATTACTTACTTGGAATCAGGCAATCATTCTTCAAGAATGAAAAAAGCAACAAACTACTAGATAAAATATAGTCCAAAAGGAAATTAAAGACTACTACTGTGAAATACATATGAAGTCAGATTTTTTTTTAATTAGTAAGAAATAGATGTATTTCTATGAAGAAACCAGGAGGAACTTTGATTTACAAAAAACATTTCCTAAATTCTAGTGATGTTTTTCTGTGCTAAATCAAAATCTATGTATATTTTTGAAGTTTTTCCACATACATATGCCACCGTATGAAAGGCAAATTTATTAAATTGATAAGTCCCAACCACTCTCAAGAACATATCTTACTGTCCATCCAGGTGCTCTGTGGGCTTGACTCAACCAGAAGAAGCATGAGATACTTTGTCTTTGCAAAGCATCAGTAGTTTTTGGAGTTCCTTTCTTATGTTAACAGCAGCATTTGTTGCCTCCCTCTTATTCCCTGACCTCACACAGAGTCATGGGGCATCACAACATGGCTCTGTGTGTGTGGTTGTGCTTGTGGCCTCTGAGATAATCAGAGATAGTTTTCCTCCTAGAATCATAGAATCATAGAACAGTTGCAG
>VWZO01010578.1:1797-20841 GCA_013396975.1 Bucco capensis | reverse complement strand
CCAACTGCTTATAGAAGGCCTCATCAGTTTCTCTATANTTAAACCTCTGTCCTAAGGACCTCGCAGCCAGCGTCCAAGCTTGCTAGGCCCTGGCAGATGAACCTTAGGACTAAAGGGTGGGTCCAGCTCTGCGCATGCTGTGTTTCACCTAAAAAAAAATCCATTGCATAGGCTCGAGGGTGCTATCCGCTATCCTCTTTTTATCAGCGCACTTGGAAAAGGCGCTGATGAGGAGTGTGGATGGAGCCCTCCCTGGATCTTCGTTCGCGAAGCCTAGCCATGACGACCACGACGACGACGACGACTGCTAGAGCAGTGCCTGACCGGCACATCCCCTGAGGTAACAGCAGAGCTGGCACAACACCCCACAAACGTCACAGGCTTGTTTACTATGAGCCAGGTTTCCCCCCCTCCCCCCTTCAAATCTAGTTTAAAGCATGGTTAATGAGCCTAGCCAACTCCCGTGATCAAATCCTTTTCCCCCTTTGAGAGAGATGCACCCCATCTGCTGCCAGTAGGCCTGGCACCCTATAAGTTGACCCATGGTTGAAAAACCCAAAGTCCTACTAATGGCACCAGGCTCGAAGCCAAGAATTGATCTGCTGGGTCCTCCTCAGAGGTGTATCAGAGATGTATCTCCTCAGAAATACATACAATCCCCATGCCTCCTACTCATCTTGAACAACCTCAGCTATGTCTGACCTGCCTTCAGAGGCACCCTTGTATTCAAGAAAGGTCACTTCCTTGCAGATGTCTTAGCAAAACTGCCACTATAGGCAAGTGATTCTCTCTGCTGAGCTGTGGATTTCCATCCATAAAGGTTTTCGTCATCTGTTTCTAGAATCATGTAAGCCTGAACCGTCATAGGTGGAGACTTTTTCAGCTCTATGTATATATGTGGTGTGGTAAGATGACAAGGGATCGTCATCATTTGCATACGTTACTCAGTTCTGTTGTTTGCTTTTTTGTCACATGGAAGTTATTCACCAAACACTGATTATTCTCATGTCTTGCATGCATCAACACTAGCTACCTGGCATCTCAACACTTAATCTTGTTCTATCATGCTGGAGGCTTACTGAGGCCTGACTACCTTTTGGTTGGAAGTGAAAACCAACACATGAACCCCTGAGGCTTTACTTCAAATAGTTGCCCTTTCCAGGGAAGCTGTGACTATCCAGTGGCTCAACCTGACTCAGAGGGCTTGGCTATAAGCAATTCTGCTGCATGCATGGCCTTTCCTACTAAAAAAAGAACTGAAGCACCTTGCACTCCTAACTAGGTTCCAGATAGGCACAGATAGGAAAGTAACTGAGGGCATTTGCATTTTGCTTTATATCAGTGTTGTGTTTAAGGTCAGCCTATTTCATTTCCTTCCCTAGGGTTACAGAAGAAGCGTTTGCAGATAGATACTGCAATATTAAGGTTTTAGGAAAACAGATCTTGTGATACCTTTCTGATATCTACTGATTGCCTAGCTGCATTCTTTTCATTAGCCTGTATTTGGTTTTACCTCCCCTCTCATTGAGGGGCTGCTGTCTTTGCTCCGGCAGGCTCTGAATTACCCTGAGAGGAATGCAGTCCCTACCCCTACCTTAGACAAAAACTGGAAGATCAGATTGTTTTTCCTCTGAAGACTGCAAAACAGGGTAAAAATGAGAAGAGGTTGCAAAAATCTTTATCTTTGAATGCAGCAGCTAAAAGCCTTAGTACTCAGCACCCCTAAAAGAAGGAAAAGGAACAATCTTGTTTGGCTTGTGCTGTACTCATCTGCCTACCTTCCCCTCCTCATATTCCGAGGAAAAGCTCTAACAGTAGTACAACTAGTAAAGGGCCTTGCAGGGGGAGGAAAGCTGAAAGTCTCCTGCCTTTCTGGTTTTGGCAGACCTTGTCCAAAGGGCCCCTGCTCTTTGACTGCTCTATCATCATACTGCAGTTATCTCCTGATTGCCACATTTCTCCCCATAAGAAAACCTGTGAGAACAAAGAACACCTGTCCTACCACAGCACTGAATGGTCAAGGACATGTTTGGATTTATGCTTATTTTACCAGTTAGTTCCCTGAGCTAGTGAAGAAGCTTGGAAGCTGTGAAGATGCCATTACTGCACTGTCCTGCAGGGGAAAAAAATCCCTTGAATCCTTACAATTCAAGGCTCTTTCTAGACAAGTACTCAATCTTTGAACATTAATTGAGAGTAAGATTGACTTTTTATTGTCAGCAGTGGAAAGCAGAGGGTGCATATTTAAAATATAAAAACAACACAGGTGAGGTTGGGCTTGAGCAGTGTGATCTGGTTAAAGATATCCTTGCTCACTGCAGGGGGTTAAAGTAGGTGACCTTTAATGATCTCTTCCAACCAAAACCATTCTATGACTCTGCCACTGTGCTGCCAGCATGAGTCTTACCTGCAGCAATGTGCAGTCCCACCTGAGTGAGGAATCTCAGGGGTATCAGACCCAGCTGCTAATTGGATATCTTCCCTTGCATCTTCCCTCCAGCTATTAGACAGAACAAACCGGGGACTCAGGCTTTATGGAATTGTTCCTAGAATGTGTATTACAAAAATGGTCATAAATATTGAATAACTGCCCATGCACTTTGGGAATTAAATTTGGCAATTTGACAGCAGACTCTCTGCTCTGAGTACAGTTGTTCTCATAATGATGTGCTCAAGTGACCCGGTACCAGATACCAGTTTATGTCAGGAAAATGAACCTTTTGGGCATTCTGACTTATCTAAGACCTAAATTAACAAAAGGAAAGAGAAACCTATGAGACCTCTGGAAGAACAATGTCTGGCATGGAGTCAGCTGGCAGTTTGGGAGGAAGAGGGGTTAAGTTGGTAGGCAAGGTATCTTAGCATCCCCTTTCCCTCAGCTCCCCAGAAGTAGCTGATGTGCTGTGTGCCTCCCCATCACAAGGTAGGGTTGTCTTCACTGCTTCACCACTGACATGTGAATGAGACCTGTGCATGGACTCTTCCTGCTTTACTACTTCATTCTACATCCTGAGCTCCAGATTAGGAAGGAGCTGTCACCTTTGGTGCCTCAATCTATGCTTAAAAAAAAAAAAAAAAGTTTGTTTTGTAACAAGGATTGGATGGAAAGGGATAAGAGGGAAAGGAATGGGAAGTGCCAGCTCTGCTGACCTTGGTAACTTTAGTTATACTACTGATCAACCTTTAGCAACCTTTAGCAATGTTGTTGCCAAAGGGGGAGCAGAGTGTCTAGAAGTGGGATTAGTACACTGCACTTCATCCTTGAGCACTCTCATTTAGTCAGAGACTGACTGAACAAACCTTAGGAATACTTATACGCTTCAGAAAATCTGTTTACTGAAGGGGATGTTTGTAAATATAGGCTTTGACTTAATCACCTCCTGTTTTATGTTTGAGTCTTAGAAGAAAAGCTGGCTGTTTACATATAGAAAGTGAGACTTTCAATTTTAGAGTTAAAACTTCTAATAAAAGCATCACAAATGATGCTGCATGGAGAAAAACATGTATTTTTTCCCCCTTCCTAATGCATGCCATAAAAGAAAACTGAAGTTTTAGTTGAAAGATTGTTTTGGTCTGAATTTTCATTTTGTGCATAGTTCTATGTTTCCAAGGGAATGGGATTACTCGGCTTAAGTCTGCATACAGACCCAGCCACCCTTCTGAGCATGCAAAGACAAAAACAAACTTGGAAATATCCCCTTTAAATGAAAGGAAGGTTCCTCTCCTTCATTTTCTTCAGACCAAAGGCCAAGTCTCCCACACTGTGCTATTTGCTTTTATTATGATAGCACTAAAGAAACTTTAAACAGAGTCCTGGAAGAGCTTATGGACAAGACAAGAGGGCAGGTGAAGGGTGGGGTTTATATGGCTTTCTATAAAACCTGTTAACAATTTGCTCAAAGTCTAGCTAAAACTATGTAAAAATTAGAAAATGAACCATGATTGCTTAGGTCTCAGCAGAGTACCTTTATCAGACAGCCCAGTCCCAGTACTGTGCCTTTATTGGACCTTTATTATCAGCTGTCATTTAAGGTGTATTTCCTGCAGGTTCATACAGTTTGTTTCCAGGGGGGGTAAAGCCCTACACTACTCTTGGCAGATGTTCTCAAATATAAAATGCCTAGATCATCTTGGTATGGAAGGATGGATTTAATGTTCCCTTCAGAGTTTCAGACTGGGTATGAATTTGAAACTTGGTTTGAGTAGGAAGGGAAGTGATTTCCTGTCTGCTTCACTCAGTTCTGAGCATGAATGGAAGTTAATTCTTCCAGGATAAAAGGGGAGCAGTAGTAGTGAATTTCTTCCGCTCTTCCACTGAAGAGTGATAGAGTGCAACTGCACTTCAGGTAAGAGCTATGAAAACGCTTCATTCTGAAACTCATTATTATTCTTTTTTTTTAAAGATGGCTGTCTGCAAGTGTCCTCATAAATTAGATTTACTCCCCACTGTTCTTCCTGACTATCTTGAATTACGTGCTCTGAGATAAAAAAATTTAAGCATCCACCTTATCTGCGTATGCTCAGTGAAAACTAGATAAACGAGTTTGCATTTTTTTTCCAGAAAGTGTTAACAATTCTTGGTTATTTGTAAGGAATTAACCCTGCTGCAGGTGAAAGATAAGTTGCATTTAAAAACCTTTGACTACCTATTTCAACCTTTTCATCCAGCAACATCTTTAACATCTTGATTCCTTTTAGATGTTGGTGCCAACAGCTGGAGAATTGATGGGATTCTTAGAAAGCAGGAACAATGACAGTCTTTTGTTGTTAGACCAAGACACAGACAGACAATGGTTTTTGAGTCTTGTTCTACTTGATACTGAAAAGCTCCAGAGTACAAGCTCTGATTTCCTTATTATAGTATGAGTAAAATAACCAAAGCTAGTGTTTGATAGCACTGCTAAAAACTCACTAATCTGGGTTTTTGTTTGGAGCACCCTTCTCTACTTCTCTACCTATTCAGAACTTAGACCCCTGATTCTATCAAGCCTACTAAAACTGTCCCTGTGAGATAATATTGTCCAGAAAATCACACCAAGTTTTGTTTTGAGAGATAGAGTTAGCACCCTGGTTTATCTGTTCTCTTGGTAGGCTAGTGGCTATATCTAGCCAGTTTCTCTCCTTATTAGAACAAAGAAGGTTTGGTATGGGGGATAAAAGGACAATTCTTCTATGCAAATACACGTAGCAGAGAAGTCAGGATGAAACTGAGACAGTATTTCTGCTGTGATGGGAGGGATGGAAGTGTAGCTCATGGTGTGAAGTGAAAGCAATAAAATGATTTCTGAAGAATTAGGGAATTAGGGGGGCGGGGGGGTGGTGGGGAAGAATAGGGGCTGTATGCTGTCAGTTTGCCACTTGCCTTGCTATTCACTGTCAGCTGGTGTCCTGCAGGTAACTGGTGTAGTGGTGAACTGAACATACTCCTGTTAGCTCAGAGCTCAAGCTAAGAGCCACAAAGAGAAAAGTAAACTACTAACAAAACTATTTCTTACATGTACATGCTTGTGATGTGGCAGGATTTCTCACTTTTATAAGAACACCTTTTAGTGGCTTCTGTCTTCAGCTATTCTAGTCAGAGATTGGAGCTATTATATGTTTGCAAATTGAAGCAATATTTTCAGGAAAATCATCCCTTAAGAACTAAGATTTGCACTTAACTTAAATATTGTCATTCAGAGTAACCTGAATGTTAACTGTATCCATGTTTCTTGCAACATGTATGCTGGCTGCAAATGAGCAGGCAGCACTGGGTGCAGCAGAAGGTTTTATGGGACAAAGGTATAGTCATTCAAAAAACTATGATCAACTTGGCCTTGACAGACAGTTTCAATTGGTTTGCTTTAGCTGGTTCAATTAGTTTGCTTTAACTTCCCTGGGCAACCTGTGCCAGTGCCTAACCACCCTCTGGGTAAAAAAAACTTTTTTCTAATCTCCAATCTAAATTTCCCCTCCTTAAGCTTATAACCATTCCCCCTTGTCCTATTACAATCTGACCAGCTGAAAAGTCTCTCCCCTTCTATCTTGTAATCCCCCTTTAGGTACTGAAAGACTGCTATAAGATCCCCTCGAAGCCTTCTCTTTTCCAGGTTGAACAACCCCAACTCCTTCAGCCTGTCCTCATAGGGGAGGTTCTCCAGTCCTTTAATCATCTTTGTAGCCTCCTCTGGACTTGCTCCAACAGCTCCACATCTTTTTTGTGCTGAGCACCCCAGAACTAGATGCAGTATTCAAGGTGGGGCCTCACAAGGGCAGAGTAGAGAGGCAGAATCACTTCCTTAGAACTGCTGCTCATGCCTCTCCTGATGCAGCCCAGGATGCAGTTGGCTCTCTGGGCTGTGAGTACACATTGCTGGCTCATCTCCAGCTTTTCATCTGTCATGACCACCAAGTCCTTCTCTGCACTGCTGCTTTCAATGAGTTCCTCACCCAGTCTGTACACCTATCTAGGATGAAGATGGAGAAAGTTTATTTTGGACTATTATGGAACTGATATTCAAGGGAATCTGCACTTGGGTGAGGTGATGCTCATTCAGACCCACAGTTTATCTGAATGAACATGGAGCTTGGGATAAGTTGATCAGTAGGCAGCTGCTTGGAAATCCATTACTGTTTCTCAGACGCGTGAGTGGTGACAACAGACTTGCTAGCAGGTAGTGTTGTTTATAGTTCTTGAGGGCATAAAGTTGATTAGCATTAATTTTTATCTTAGTTAAGGTACTAATATTGCTCATTCTTAAATACTTGGCAGCACGTTTTCCCTTCAAGTTCATCAGCAATTCTTTAATGTGTAAAACTTCAGCTAATGCTTGTTGCCAGAGAAGCCTTTTGGCAGAAATTTGGGATTTGCATTAAAACAAGATAGATTTTGAGTTGTCATTCTAGTGTTTTTTCTTGAAAGCTTTAATATATGCCAAACCCCCAAACTTGTGTGAAATGTGCAGAAAAGTTGCTGGTTTTAAGTTGCTTTCATCTTTTTAATCCAACTAGCAAATCAATCTAGATTTCTCAGGAAGGAATCTGCATGATCTCAAATGATAAATATTTTCTTCTGAAAAGACAGTAAGTGTCATTTCCCTAGGGTTTCTGCCCTGACATACATCTACTCCACGTAACGATACTCTGTATGTTTAAGGAACTACTGCTAGTTCAAGATGTGCTCTTCAGAAGGCAACTGAAATTATGATAGAAAAGGTGAGAAACATGAAAGCTGAGAAAAGCTGCTGGAAGGTTGACGTTCATAAAAACAATATTCAGCATAGCAAAGGTGATCCCCTAAAGACCTTTAACTCCTAGAAGACCTGTATTATTTAGGTTGATAACAAAATGAATGCATAGACAAATGTAGCTTATACTTCAAATCTTCACAGAGCTATGCCATGATGTTAGCCAGGAAGGTGACTTCCTGCTCCCCTTCAGCACATTGAAAAGGGGAAACAAGGGGAAAGAGGTACCTCTGCATGTCACTATGTGGGGTTTTCATCAAAAGCAGATCAATGCTTTCCCAGTTTCTGAATGGGGTTGTCTTTGCTAATGACATGAACTGTAAACAGACAAAATTATTCTCGTAAACCTTTTTTTTTTGGTTGATGAAAGATTCAGTGCTTTGGGAGCTTGCTCATCCTGTGGTATACGGACACAACTGAATATTAATTTCTGTCTAAGTGGATTCTTTGTGTAATCTGCCTAAAGGATATCCAAGGCAAGAGCATTCTTTTTAATTCAAATTTCCTTATGAAAGGGGCAGATCACTTAATTGAATTACTTAAGGCACTAGGATTATTTCTGTGCCTAGGGTGCAAATGTAATATGCTTTTCCTCCACTAAATATATCCCTAAATTGATGATGGCCAGAAACAATTGCAAGTAGGTTCTTCTAACTCAGGTTTGATCTACCTTGCTCTGAGGATGAATAAGAAAAACCAATAATTATTCTGACAGCTACATGAGCAAGCCAGCTCACAGTATGGATTCAATATGCTTTCTCTATTTTACAGAGTATCAAGTTAACCCAGGGCCATTGTGAAAGTGTCTTTAAACTTTGGGCTCCAGATAATTCAAAATGTAACCTGTGTTAATCATGTGCCCCCTGTGAGGCTGTAAAGCATCAGCTGAATATGTCATTTGCATCTCCTGTTGTCTACTGTGAACCTGTGTATTCCCCTTCTCAGTATGGTATGGAAGGGCATGAGCTGAAGTTGAAATGTTAGAAGTAGGAGGTAACTTTCTCAAAGTAGAAAGTATAAGAAGAAGAGAGTACAGTGGTACAGTGGAGGAACTGGAAATCTCTAGCTGCTCCTAAACATCTCAGAGGTCTTCAAGAAATAATGGCATTGAACCCAGCCAGTAAAGCCAAATTCAGCAACAGCTTCTGAGCTGATTTCCCAGTTCAACATCTTCACTCTGGGGCTGCTCTCTCTTGTGTCTGTATCTAGTACTTGCCCTCAGTAGGTAATGTGCTTAAATAATTAAAAGCATGTTGAAATATTGCAGTAGCACTAGCAAAACCAAATTCCCTTCTTCATGGCTTTCTGCCATATCAGCTGAATAAAGTGAATTGTGCCAACTTGGAGGGGGTTTCCTCCAGCTCATCCTCTGAGCCAGCAACAGACAGGCCTGGCTGGGACTGACGTGTGGCTCCAGCAGCTCTTATTGGGGAGTCCAAGAAAACAGGTTAGGAAGTCATCTACTGCTGCAGTAAGCATTTAGTTGATGGCAGCTAAGCTAACTCGACATAAAAAATGATGTATGAATCAGAAGATACTTTTGTTTCTGTTGTGGGCATTAGCCTATCTTTCTTTGGCATGTGGATGAAATAATATGGTATTTTATATGGAAAGAAAATTGTCTTGCACAACTCCAGCCTTCTTGTAGCTATTACTCTGGAATCTAGATTCTCTTGGGATTGAATCCTTTAGTATGCTTAATGATGGTCAGTGAGTGATAAGCCCATACTTCCTTCTCTAGGTACTGCAATGAAACAAACTGATGAAAAATAGTGCAGAGTGCAGGCAATCAGCTTAAAGTGATCAAGGAATGCATATGCAAATTGAGGTGAGGAATAGGAGAGTATCCAGTGTTTGCCACTTAGCTTTAGAACTGGAAGCTAGACGTGCCACTGCAGGCCTTGTAAATGAGCCTTGGTCAGTCAACTCTGTAAGGACTCTCCTTAAACAAAGGTCAGACTGGGATGGATGCTTTAGGGGGAGAGGATAAATCTTCCTAATTATAGGAAAAAGACTCAAGTATTCTCCTGGTTTCAGTTAAATCTTTGTGGCTGCTGGTTGTAAGGTTTAAGGCAATTCCATGTTCTCTACAGCAGTGCACTAATGGCTTCAGAAATCTTTTGAAATCTCAGCTGTATATGTGACTGTAGGATATAAAAGCGATTTTGCTGCAACTTACCACCACGAATTTTGCTGTAACCATCTCATGCTGTGCTGAAGGAGGATGTGAAAGTTGCTGCTATGCACTGTTCATGGTTTCAGAAGCCTGTTTTAGGAACCACGGCACCATTACATTAGTAGCTGCTCAAGTAACATGCTAATAATCATTACAGTTACTGCAGGAGGGAATTACTGCACTGCCATGAAATGTAAAGCTGCAGGGAGGTGTCCACATCACTTGATGTGGAACAACTATAAATTCACTCTAAAAACATGTATTGTATCACCATAAAAATGTCACACCTCTTCTATTTTTTTCCCTGCTCTCATGCTGGGTTTTGCTACTATTTTAAGTTTAAATAAGCTGAAGAGCAAGTTAATAGTGCTGATACCATAAGATATTTTTGGTAGTGTGGGTCTTCTTCAGTGGTCACCTAGGTCATGAGCTGTTCTCAATTTCTGATATGGCAACTTCTACTGAGGTATTCATGTAGTACAGAGGTTTAGTCTTCAGTTTAGTGTTTGATCTGTTGCTTAGTCTGGGCTATTATCTGACTGAGATCTTAGGAGCTGTCCTCTGAGCAAGGACACAGAACATAGGTTTGTTCTGGAAAAAATTTGTACAAAACTAGCACCTGTAGAACGTTGTTAAAAGCTTCATAAACCTACTAGTTTTCTGAAGTCAAATAGTAATAAAAATATATGCTAAAGGAGTTGTAGACTTCTATAAAAAAAAAAACCTCAGCTAGTTAAATGTTAGGGTCACATTATCCTCACAGAGTTAAAAGCTCTCTTGAAGAGTTCTTTAGAACTTAATATCCAGAAGGAAGAGCCCTTCAAAAAGGATACAAAGAGCCAGTAAGTCTAAAGAGGTTTGTTGTGATATTACTGATGCCAGTAAGTACTTTGGAGACAAGGAAGTAAGGCATCTGAGAAGGAGGAACTAACTTAGAGTGTATTTTTACCCCTGCATTCTATGAGGGTCAGGGAGTGTTTATGGAATTTAAGTAGTTACAGAACTTGGTAGTGGAAGGTAGTGCGATCTCATTTAATGTGCATTTGATGTAGAAGGTACATATGTGGAACTTGAGATCTGATTATCCACCAGAACAAAAAGGGTTTTTTTTCTGTTAATGAAATGAAAAAGGCAGAGGAATTTGCCTGTTTCTCTCCCAAACTGTCCTTGGCCCAAATGTAGTAATCTCAACTAGATTTAAGTAGAATAGGTGGTAATTGGAGTTGCTCAACAAGATTAGCCTTGGTAAGGTGCTATGAAACACAGGGGATCCGGTGTACATTCTCTAAGCTGACTTCTGTCTTCATCTCATCTCACTGAGTGCCTAAATTTAAACTCTGAGATGTGTACTTGGGAACAGAAATAAATATTAATGGTTGTTTCTCATAGTGTTTGTATATGAAGGTCTCACTGATTTTGCTGATGTTCATTGTCACTGTACCATTAAACAGAGGCCACCTTTTAGGTATTTGAGAACAGAATTTGAGCTCTGCATATAATAGGTCTGAATTTTTAGTGACTAAGGAAAACTGATGTGAAATGAACAGTAGGTTTAGCAGGAGTACTTGGAAAACATTGAATTTTAATTATGTCTTGCATAGTGTTTTGAAGATTGCTAACATGTGAAAGCTTTGAGAACTCAATATAAGCTGATGAGCAGAGCTTTTTTTCAGATTTGTGCCTTCCTAGGCTTAGTGGAAAGCAGACTTCCTTCAGGAACAAAGAAAGTGCAGAGCCCATTTCAGTGTCTAGTCCTCTTCCATCAGGATTTCCTAATTGCTGCTGGAAATGAAATGGAGCCTGGCTGCCTTAATGCACTGAAAGGAAGCTCGGAGGGGGATATGGGGAGCTGAAAGTGTAGCTTTCAGGTACCACAAGTATATGACAAAATGGATAGCAGAGGAACTAAAAGTCATTGTAAAAGGGAGGGAAGGAGATGGAAGATGTACATTTATAGAAATGACTGAATAACAGTGCAGCACAGGTGTGGAAAATGGTTAACAGAGCAAATATATGAAAGATTAAATATAGAAGGGAGATGAGGTCAATGTACTGGAAACTTGCTGCAGATGATGATCTGCTCTGGACACTCTGTTCTCTGCTCTTGTATCATCCCCATGGTATCTAGGCACTTAACTGGCAGATGAGTCACTGTGTCTTTGTACTGCAGCTTGTTTACCATTAAATGAAGGTAATGCTTTCCATTCTTGGAGTGATACTGAGGATAGATCTGTAAAGTGTATCACATATAATAACATTCACAGATCCTCTAAAACCTAGGTTTTAATTGCGGAACGGCAGAGAGATTTAATACACTCTTACAGAAACAAAAATGCCTAACTGCAGTAATTGTGGTCTATGATAATTTATTTTTGTTATTACTGATATCTAAGATGAAAAGGAGAATGGCTAAATTGATTAGGATAGCACAATGACATTGGCTTCACTTACTCCACAGCGGGGCTTAAAATTGCTGGTCTGGGAATCAGCTTGCTTTGTTTCCAGGGTAGCTTTCTGTATCTTTCAAGAGTAACCTATTTCTTTATCATAGAATCATAGAATCAACTGGGTTGGAAGAGACCTCCAACATCATGTAAGATGCTATACTTCAACCTTCACTTTGCTGTGAGTAGCAAACAGTGAAGTAAAATGATTCAAAGTAAGATACGAATTCATGACATGCTGCCACAATACAGCTCCTCTCATAACGCTTTGTGATGTACTAATGGGAATAAAACTCTACAAGTTTATCCAGCAGATTACTGCAGAGCTCACACAGTGCTTCAAATGTTACATACATACTATTTCATGGTCAGTAGCTTTGACTAATTGGTCAGTAAAATTTGGCCAAACCTTTTCACAGAATCACAGAACAGAATATTCACGACTGGAAAGGAACTTCTAGATCACTGAGTCCAACTAAAAAAAAAAAAACCCACCAAAAAAAACCACCCCAAAAATGCCCACAAACATTCACAACCACCCCTACACGCCTGCCACTAGAGCATGTCCTGGAGCACCACATCTACACATTTCTTAAATACCTCCAGGAATGGTGACTCAACCACATCCCTTGGAAGGCTGTTCCAGTGCCTCACCACTATTTCTGTAAAGAATTTCTGCCTAATATCCAATCTAACACCCCCTCCCCCACTGCCATCGCAACTTCAGGCCATTTCCTCTGGTTCTGTCATTAGTTACTAAGGAGAAGAGGCCAACACTCACCTCTCTACAACCTCCTTTCAGGTAGTTGTAGAGAGCAATGAGGTTCCCCCCTTAGCCTCCTCTTCTCCAAACTAAACATGCCCAGCTCCCTCAGCCTCTCCTCATATGACTTGTTCTCTAAACCCCTCACGAGCTTGGTAGCTCTCCTCTGGACACACTCCAGCATCTCAGTGTGCTTCCTATAATGAGGGGCCCAGAACTGAACACAGTACTCCAGCTGAGGCCTCACAAGTGCCGAGTACAAGGGCACGACAACCTCCCTTCTCCTGCTGACCATGCTATTCCTGATCAAAGCCAGGATCCTGTTGGCCTTCTTGGCCACCTGGGCACACTGCTGGCTCATATACAGCTGTCTGTCCACCAGCACCCCCAGGTCCTTCTCTGCTGGGCAGCTTTCCAATCACTCATCCCCAAGCCTGTAGCATTGCCTGGGGTTGTTGTGACCGAAGTGCAGGACACAGCACTTGGCTTTATTGAACCTCATACAATTGGCCTCGGCCCATCAATCCATCCTGTCCAAGTCTCTCTGCAGAGCCTCCCTGCCCTCCAGCACATCAACACTCCCACACAATTTGGTGTTGTCTGCAAACATACTGAAGGTGCTCTCAACCCCCACATCCAGGTCATCAATAAAGATGCCAAACAAGGCTGGCCCCCAAACTGAGTCCTGAGCGATACCACTGGTGCCAGTTAGACTTCACTCCGTTAATCACAGCTCTCTGGGAACAACCATCCAGCCAGTTTTCAGCCCAGTGAAGAGTACATTTGTCTATACTATGATCAGCCAGTTTCTCCAGCAGAATGCTGTGGGAGACTGTGTCAAAGGCCTTACCAAAGTCCAAGTAGACAACATCCACAGCCTTCCCCCCATCCAAAAACGGAGTCACATGGTGATAGAAAGAGATCAGGTTGATTTAGCAAGACCTTCCTTTCATAAAGCCATGCTGGCTGGCCCTGATGCCTTGGCTGCCCTGCAATTGCTGTGAGAGCTCACTCAAGATGATCCTCTCTATGATCCTTCCTGGTATTGAGGTCAGGCTGACAGGCCTTTAGTTTCCCGGATCCTCCTTCCAGCCCTTCTTGTAGATAGGTGTTACATTAGCCACCCTCCAGCCATCTGGTACCTCGCCTGTTGGCCAGGGCTGTTGAAAAATGATGGAGAGAGGCTTGGTGAGCTCTTTTGCCAGCTCCCTAAGTACTCCTGGGTGAATGCCATCCAGCGCCGCAGACTTATGAGTATCTACGTGCAGAAGCAGGTTGTTAACTACTTCTTCCTGAATTATGTGGGGATTGTACTGTTCTCCATCCTTGTCTTCAAGGTCAGTAGTCTCAATTCCCTGGGAGCAGTTCTTCCGTCCGTTAAAGACAGAAGCAAAGACAACATTAAGTAACTCAGCCTTTTCCTCGTCCTTGGTTACAATGTTCCCCCACTTCCCAATTTTTGAGGACATTTATGGAGAAACCCCAGATAGGAAGCCTCCCCCCTCTCACAGAACAGCAGGAAATAGAATAAATCACATGCACACCCAAGGGCAAAAGTGGTAAAGAATAACTTTAACAAGAAAAGAAAACAGTAAAGTACAAAATTGGTAAACCTTCCAGCCCCCTCACAAGCTGTTTTAGCAGCCTGCAGCCCCCCCACACACACCCGCAGGGAACCTTCAAAACACAGTCCAGACGCAGTGAAGTGGAGGAGCGATGGGTTAGTGTGCACTGGGATGGTGGTTGGTGAATGAAGTTGCTGATGGGATGAGATGGAGTCAGATGGTGGATGAAGACAGAGGAAACCCCAGACGCTCGCTCTTCTCTTCCCCCAGCCAAAGATGGAGGACAATCCTTCTGGCATTCTGGGCAAAAAGGGAGCCAGCTCCTGTGAGACACTGTGAGACTCCCAGAGTTCTTTTCATGTGTGGCATCCTTCCTGGCACGCCACTCATTCTACCCATCTCCATAAATGGGGCTGCGTTGGAGCTGTGCCGTCTTTCTCGCTTCTTTGCTGTGTGCCGCTTCCGTGCCACTGTTCCAACACTGCTTGCCGCTGCTCCCATCAGCTCCATGCCACTGGGATGGGGACCACGGGGTGCTGCAGCTAGCAAGGCTGGCGCCAGGGCTGTCGTTCCCTGCAGCTGCCTCCACTGCTACGGTCACTGCTTCTAAGTCAGGACACCGTGGGGTCCTAGTGCCCCTCCATGCAGTCCAGCCAGGGCATGCCACTGCTGTGGTTGCAGCTACCGACCCCAGAGAAGGGGCTAGTTCTGCATGGTTTAGTGTCAGTCCCCCAGAGGAAGGGGCAACCTCCCCCTCAGCTGCACAGTAAAGAGTCCTGATGCCCCTTACAGAGTTCAAAAAAAATTAAACATATCCGTTCTGGGAGAAGGAGGGGAATGAAAGATGAGATGCAAAAAACTTGCCATTTTTACATACCCCATAACACCCCCTCATCCAGTAAGGGATGGAGATTCTCCCTGGTTCTCCTTCTATTGCTGATGTACTTGTAGAAACTTTTTTTGTTATCCTTTATGTCAGTGGCCAAGTTGAGTTCCAGATGGGCTTTTGCCTTCCTAATTTTCTCTCTGTATAACCTGACAATATCTCTGTACTCCTCGAGTTGCCTGGCCCTTCTTCCAGAGGTAATAAAGCCTCCTTTTTCTTCCTAAGTCCCACCAAAATCTCCCTACTCAACCAGGCTGGCCATTTTCCCCACCCTTTAGTCTTACGACACATGGAGATAGATCTCTTCTAGGCCTTTAAGATTTCCTTCTCAGAGTGTCCAGCCTTCCTGGATGCCTTTGTCCTTCAGGACTGTCTCACCCTCAAAAAGGGACTATCTCAACCAGTGTTCTAAAGAGTCCAAAGTCTGCCCTCTGGAAACCCAAGGTGGAGGTACTGATAACCCCTCTCTTTACATCACTAAGAATTGAGGATTTAACCAATTCATGACCACTAAGCCCAAGACTGCCTCTGAACACCACACCTCCCACTAGTCCTTCTCTATTGGTGAACAGGAGGTCGAGCATGGCACCTTCCCTGGTAGACTCATCTACCAGTTGTGTCAGGAAATTATCTTCCATACACTCGAGAAACCTCCTAGCCTCCCTGATCTCTGCTGTGTTATATTTCCAGCAGATGTTTGGTAGATTGATGTCCCCAACCAGAACAAGGACTGGTGATAATGAGACTTTAGCCAGCTGTTTACAGAATATTTCATCTGCCTCCTTATCTTGGTTGGGTGGTCTATAGCACCCATGTCAGTCTACAAATCTAACATTGTTGTCTTAAGCTCTCCTTTCTTTGTAGGTAACTGTGGGCAACTGGAAAATAGCTTTAAGAAAGTGGATTTTAAGAGAGGATAAGAAAGTCAAAGAATTGAGAAAAGAGGAATGTTATCAAATGAGTGTTTTTAGAAAAGCAGAGCTGTTTTGGACAGGTGTTTGATAGGAAGAATGTTTTGGACTTTGGATGTTATCAGAATGGATTTTATGATGGTTGAAAAACAGAGAGGAATTAAAAACCAGGGTGTTTTTCTGACTATTTTTGCTTTAGTTGACCTTGCAGATGCATGTGAACTTTCAGAGAGTTGATGATATCTGACCACTCACAGTTGTGGTCTTTCAGCATAAAAACAAAGCCTCAGGAGACCTTGGTAAATGTTACTTGAAGATATGCCATGAGAACTCTTATGAGTAAAATACGTTCTTCCACTATTTTCGAGTAACAGAAATTCAGACCTTGCCTGCAGAAGTATGATCAGGTGCCAAAAGCCTTTGATATCTCTTATAAGCAGGAGAATGGAAATCTCACAGCCAGCTATACCTCTTAGAACAACTCTGTTCTGCTGTGGTTAAAACTGTTTTTCCTGTTACTTAGACTGACTTGTTTGCATTTAGCCTGTGCAATGTTCCACAAACCCAGTGCTGTGGGAAATGGTACTGCTGCTCACATGTCTTTAAAAATGCTGCTGCTTTTAACCTTGTGATTTTGAATAGTCTCATTTTCTACAAAAAACTTAGTTTGGGAAATTTTTGCAAGTTAGTAGAATCTAGTTTGAGTCATCGAAGCCAATTCTGTTTAACAAGTTAACAAGCTCAGCTCTGAAGACACATTCAACATTCCGTTCTTTCCTCTAAATAGGGCTTTTCTAAAGCAAAATAACATCTGCTTTTGTGGTAAAACCTTTGTAAAGCTAGGACTGCCCTTCTATGTGTTATCCTCTACAGAGATGTCTTCCATCTCAGATGTCTCCGTGTCTTCCAAAAGAATACAAGTTTAGAATTCCTGCATTCATTTACCTCTGAAACTTGGTTTTGAAACTGGGTTATGTTGCCACTTACTCAAGATAAAAGGAACTTGCACTTTCACTCTAATTCTACCTGGGGCAGGGAGGGGAAAGAACAGACAGCCCTGATATGGTCTTTAGTAATATTGCTCTCATCTGTGACTTTTTCCATATACTCTATTATTTTCTTCTGCTTCCTGTGTGTATGTGCATGCACTAGCTCTAAGTACTAAATCAGATCTCAAATGTCATGTTACCAACCTAAAAAAGAAATGCTTAGCCATTAGTACAGGAAAGTGAATTCTTTTGTTCCATAGAAGATAAGCTATACTAGGCAG
Source organism: Bucco capensis (assembly GCA_013396975.1). Lineage (NCBI taxonomy): Eukaryota > Metazoa > Chordata > Aves > Piciformes > Bucconidae > Bucco > Bucco capensis. The sequence goes on along the minus strand of VWZO01010578.1, from coordinate 3,600 downwards.
GCTCTACCTGAAGATGTCATACCAACATGGCACTCAGTGTTATGGGATATGTAAAAATTGCCCGAGGTATCCATCTTTTCCCCCTTCACCCCCCGACCATTAATGTGTTTATTTGTAAACTTGGTGAGTGGTAGCCCTTTCCATTGGCTAAGTTGCATGGTCGCGTGGGTAGGAGCGGAGCTGGGGGCCGGCGAGTCGGCGGGGTGGCCTACACCCCCACCTGGTGGTCCTTGCCCGGTGTGCGGCTGTGCAGAGCCGCCGGGTGGTGCCCGCCCAGCGCGGGGACGCGCGGTCTGTGGTGGAGTGGAGATGCCAGCAGGGTCGGCGCAGGCCGGAAGTAGGTGCACACCCCACCAGCATCCGGCCAGCAACACGGACCCCGCAGCTGCGTGCAGCAAGCAGCGGCAAACCCTGGCGAGTGGTGAGCAGCAGCAAGCCCCAGAGCAGCAACAGCCTGTGACATCTGCAAGCTCCCCCGGAGCAGTGAACAGTGACAATTTGCACCCTGGAGCAGCTGTAAGCAGTGATAGAGGAACCGGCATCACAGCAGCGAAGTGACTACGGCACGCTGGAAGGGGAGGAGCTTTTGCAGTGTGGACTGGCACGAAACCGTGGTGCTTCTGGGAAGAAGGAGGTGGGGCCTACTCCATCTTGGCAGCAACATGTGCAGCGGCTGGACCACCTTTTTCATCTCCTCACCATCACCATCCACTATCTGGGCTTCCTTCACTTTTTCACCTCATCTTGACCAGACTGAACCCTAGCAGGTTTTACTGCGAGTGAGGGGGCGGCTGGTGGCGTGAGGGGGGTGGGAACTGGGAGGGTGTGTAACATCCTGTATTCTTCCACTGTTATATATATTTTTTTTCCTTATGTTAAATAGTTATTCTTTATAACTCAGTCTCCGTGTTCAGTGATTTCTTTCCTTTTTGGAAGGGGGAGGCTCTAAAGGGGCTTCCTTCTGAGTTTGTCCTCTCAAACCAGGACACTCAGCTTTCTGCACATTCCTTCTAGATTTATCTACTAAAATTTCTCTTTCATAAAATAAATCAGAGTCTTACGGGTATTATCAGATTTGCTTCTGTATGAAAACATGTGCAGTCATTTCTGCATTGAATAAGATATTTATGTAATTCTAGTACCTAAATGTACTCTGTAGTCCTTATGTATACATTTGATAACAAATTATTTTGGCCCTGGTGTTGCATGCTACATGTAAATCACTTCAATGGTATAGCCTGGCTCACTGGAGTAGGATCATTCTTCAGCAATTAAATAGCTACTAAGTATAGTGACACTGGGTCTTTCTCTGAATTACATTGTCTTATGCTGCAGAATACAGACCAAAGCTGTTCAAATACTGATAGACAGTTTAGGGCCATGGTCTTAGTTTGCTAAAAGGTAATATTTATCTAATTTTATTTAAATGAGTCATCTTTCATCTCTTCTCCATTGCTACTTAACTGTAATACTGCAGTCAACTTTATACTGAAAGTCGTTTTAGTCAGTATGTTGAAAATTGAACAGAACAGTGAATTGATGCCATTGAAGTCCTCTCCCCATTCACTAGTGCAAAGCTTTTCACCAGTTCACTACATATCGCATAGCTCGCTTGGTCAGCGAGACAGCTTTTTGAACAAGACTGGCTGTACGCGAGGTAAGACGGGGGGGGGGCGGGGGCACCTTCAGATCATGCTGGGCAACATCGGGTCGGCTTCAGGGTCAGAGCAGTGCACGCTCTGGCTCCTGCCACGTCCTGCACATAGCCCATGTGATACACCCTGCCCCCCCCCCCCAGGTGCT